>MU722224.1:64868-148005 GCA_026770625.1 Nicotiana glauca
GAAGGATGCAACATAACTTTGAATTTGGAAGTATGTTGTCGCACATTTAAATGATGTCCACGAGGGGTAAATGGACCTGTGCAGCTGGAGAGTGAGCTCAGACTCAGGATGGGTTATCGATGTTTGAATGGGTGTACCTCATGCAGCAGCGTTGGAAGATGCCAGGGAGAGCTTTTTATAAGTGGGTTACCCAAGGGAGCAAGTTAACGGTCGCATGGTTGGCGAGGCTTCTGCGAAGGATTCTATCGATTATATAGCAAAGAAAATGGTTGTGCAAATATGTTTGATGAGTTAGAATATAAGAAGGGTTTTACAGAAAGATTTTGAGAGCTTTGGCGGTTGATTGCACGAGGTCATGTCAATAAGAGATAAAGAGGACGAGTGAATTCCAGATTTGTGAAATAATGGCTTCATTCTAAGTGGGAGAGTCCCACCGCTTATGATTGGGTTGCATGTTTAACTACTTGCGAAATTTTTGGCTATTATCATATCGATGGGCTATTTCAGCTACGGGAAAGGACCATTAATGGTAATTTGAGCAAGGAAATATTAAAGGTGGGCTATCATTGGCCTTATTGGCCCATGTTCAAACTTGGAGGAAGATTCAGGATTTTGTTTTGTATAGTTGCGGGTTCCAAGGGAAGTGCTTCGGCGGGTTCTTTTCTAAGGGGGTATTCATGTGGTGGAAGACTCATGGAGTCGATTATATTCGGGGTCAAGTTAGAGCGGGTGTCTCTCAACGACGGTCATGACAAATTCACAAGATGAGGTGTGATGCCTAATGATTTTGAGCATATGGTTACGGGTAAGAATCAAGCTTGTTAGTAGCCTATGAGAAGAGGCATGGAATGTTCTATGATGTTTTGTCTTGCAATGTAGCAATTGGGAGGTGTAAAAACAGTTTGTGGGATTTGAGGCAGAATGGTCTCATGGTTCAAGGTACTCGGTGTGAGTGCAGATAGAATATGGGAAGTCTTGGATGGAGTTATTATTATTTTGATGGGAATCAAGGATAAATTTGATGAAGATAGATTGGCTAGCCATGATCGAGTTGGCATATTGGTGGTGGAGATCAGTTCCTTCAGTGTGATCAAGTTATGCAAGTGATTTGTGGCAGTGCGTATGAGGCTTATCAGCCGCCGTAATTGATATTATTCAGGAGCATTCTTCTATTATGACTTGTTATATGGAAGCGAATTCCGGAAGGGCTATGGTGACTTAGACCACTACCTAGATGTTTGCATATTCTACGGTTATAAGAATTTGCCTGTGTGTTGCTATGTTCCTCCTGAAGTGAGTTCAGTGAAAAGCTTTTATATGATGAAGTGTCAACCTATTAGTGGTTTCGGATATGATAAGAATCATGTCCTATCATGCATTGGCATGTTGGGTTTAGTGAGCAGTATGTAATTTGAAGTGAGAATCAAGGTTGCAGTTCGGTGCGGACAAGTGTGTCATAAGCTCAGATGAGCAGGAAAGGAGTTTCGATGTTTAAGGCATGTTGGTATTGTCTTCAGTGTCACCTGAGATCGATGTTCTATAAGAAGGGCTTGTATCATGGTTAATGATTCTTGATCGCTTTTTAGCGTTGGAGCGACCGGTGGTTGGGATGTACAGACCTGTTATATGTTTCGAAAGGTTGTGGGAGCGCGTCCCACAAGAAGATTGTATAAGTGTGACATGTGGCCACTTGATTGATTAAAGATTTAACCCCATTATGGAGATTTGTGATGATACCAATAAATTTAGAATATATGCCTGGAGGTCACTCAGTTACTAAATTGTGGACTGTGGATGAGTACTCCGGTGTTCTTGTGTATTATGAGAAGAGGGAAATTAGTGTGGGCCTTCAAAGGGTTATTGGCTTAGTTTGATATGATCAGGATAGATTTAAGGTCGATGGATGGATTTAAATGTGGATATGGGCTCTATGTCTGGCGAATTAGTTCATTTCAGCGAAGCGCTCCTTATGGAAAAATGGTCGGGGTGATATGCGGTCATTAGCAATTTCATATAATGATGTATTGCACCGTGTGAGTTGTGAAACGGCTTGGTGAATTTCTTATGTGATGAGGATCCGCATAGAAATGGTGTTATATAAGCAAAATGGCTCTTGAGATTCAGATTGTATATCCCACCTCAGTTGTGCTTGAATTTTGTAGCCTATAGCGCTATCTGCTCCCTTAGGGACGGTATTATGCACCTAGCGTGCTTGTGACTGAAATTTGGTATCTTATTGTAATGAGCAAATTTAGCTCGACGTGCATCTCCTTATGTGAGATCTATGTGCGGGTCGGGTGGCACGACGCCATGGGTATGTCATTTGGATCGAGTTGCGCGCCGCAATAGTATGATGCTGAGTATAGTTCCCTATATATGCCTTTATGTGTTTCGTTTCCTATTTTTAGGAGGAAAGCTCGTATTAGCTGTGAACCCGTGTCGCATGTATGATTCACGAGTGGGGTGTCTATATAGTATGTTGCCCACGTCGCAGGTATGATTTGCGAGCGGGGTAATCAGATCTCCTTTTCATAGTTCATTTTTCTTCTTCCTTGTATCTGTTCAAATCGGTAGCCTATTGGCACATTGTGGCATCAGTTGAGACTTTTGATCATGTCCAAGGTGGCATAACGCTTGAGCAACTCGTACTGGGTGAGATAAGATCATTGGATTCAGGATCAGTGCAATCTGACTGTATGGAATATATTAAGGAGCAAAGATCATTATTTGGTTCATAATGTAGTAATTCTTCTTATCCGAAGTATATACTCAATGATTGGTTGACTCAGTAGTTGATTATGAATTTATTCACATCTCTTCTATTGTGGCGACATTGTAAGGGTTAGAGTAAGACCCATGTATGTCATGGGGTGCAATGGGAGCATCTGATTCGTAGAATTTTGACTAAGTTTATCAGAAAATGTTATAGGGGTCCGGTGAGTAAAATGATGCAAGGTGTGAATTCAGCTAAGGTATGCAGTCATGTTTGGGTAAAACGTGTAGTAAATGATATGGTAACCATATGTTGGAAACAGGTCGGGCATATAATTCCGAATGTTGGAATGTCACGCCCCAAACTCGAGGGACATGACCGGCGCTCGACCGGGTATCCCCAGTCAAGCGGACCTGGGTGCCTTTCCTATCCCACGTATTGCCCCACATCTTCCATTACTTATTAGCCAAGTGAAATGACCATACTATTAATTTAGGACACCAATTCATTTCAAAACATAAACAAGGTACATGGTTACTAGTGTGGTTTACATTTTACATTGCCCTTATATACAAAATACATATTACATAAGTTCATGACCCACGTTTCCTGTCTACGGAGCCTCTATAGATGAAACAAGTTAATACAATATTTGCCGGTAACAAGGCTCCGACTATACCTTTTACAACAGCAAAATAAAACTACGGAAACAAGCGGCCTGAGCCACGTACGGCCCCAAGAGGAATGGGGCTCACCAAAACAACTGACGGAAGACGAAGAGGGAGCTACTATCGGTGGGCTGGAGTACCTGCTGTAAATCCACCTACAATCATAACACGAATGTAGCGCCCCCGGAGAAAGGGACGTCAATACACTTGAATTGTACTGGTATGCATGAACTAACCTTGCGCCAAGTAAACTCAAGCCATAGACAAGTAAGTAACAGTAACAGAAATTACAACCAAATCCATAAAGTAAAAACAATCAAGCCAAACAAGTTTTACAAACTCTCCCATTTTCCACTTCCACATTTCCACATCAATAGATTTCACATTCTTGCTCATATTTTCATTTTAACAGTGATTTCGATAACTTTCCACCCTTATTACCTCGGCCACGCTTATTACCTCGGCCACCCTTATCACCACAACCCTCACCTTATTACTTCTTGTTGTGGCGCGCAACTCGATCCCACCATACAGTTTCAATTAACAAACAATCCCAACAACAACAATAAACAATTCACAAAGATCACAACAACACTTCTTAGGGAGTAGCAAAAACAATTTACAAGTTTTTCCATAACCATCAATATTATTTCCATCATATTCCACAATTCACAAGTGTTTCACGTTACAACAATACTTGCCCACGATAAGCCATAGATGTTAATGTCACCATTATTCCAGTTGCATCACTTACAATTTTCCTTATGTCATTTGTTTCTCAGCTAATACCACATATCATAATCACAACCATGCAAATCACACAAATTTCACAATTTACCCACGTGGATGTCACATACCAAACATTTGAACACCAACAACGCGATTTTACAAAGTCAAGGTTAGCCATACATACCTGGAGTGAATTCCCTTTTTAAACTCCTATTATCAGCCACCAAGCAATCTAGTTCACAAATTAACACATGCACCTTAGAATTTGCAATTCACAATTACTATCCGAGCTTATTTAGGTTATCGAGCACAACCCCTTACTTCAACCCAATTCCCCTTACTAAATTTTAGATTTTGAAAGACATGCATGCGAGTTTCCACCCATTATTTCAAGAATCAAAGCATGAGACTCCCTCCTTTAGCTTATGATCTGGAAATCAAGGAAAAAGGGTTAGGGATTTTACCTGTAAGAGTGGGAACGAAGGCAATCAATTAGGATTTTCCCCGGTCCGGCTAGTTTTTGAAGAATCCATTTGATGAAGACCACTTTATCTCTCAAGAACCTCTCCTCCCTCTCTCTTATTTTGTTCAGAAAATATGTAAAAATGAGGGGTTGGGGTGTTTTATTTGGAAGGGGGTCGGGTTTTAAATTTTAAAAAATAGAAGCCCGAGCAAGATCTGCGGTCGCACTATGCGATCGCCGAATTGGAATGCGGTCCGCATATTGGACTGCAGAGCTGACCCCAATCACTAAACATCTCTGCCTGGGTATGCGGTGGAAATGCGGTCCGCATTCTGATTATGCGGTCGCATAATGTACCACATTTATAACATCAACTTAGAGTAACTCTCTGATTAACTGTGCGGCAGGAATGCGGTCCGCATACTGATTATGCGATCGCATTCTGAACCGCAAAAATGACACTTTTCTGGAAAACTTTGACTCTAGATTCTTAAGTGCAAAACCAGTAATAAATTTTACATAGTCCCAACACATAGGTGAACTTGACTCTACGAGTTGCTAGGATTTGAGCACTCATTTTCTCGAGGCCTTACATCCTCCCCCTCTTAGGATCATTCGTCCTCGAATGAGGATTTTGAAGATCATATGGTTTGAAAACATGATATGCAAGCCCCTAAATTTCCTCTAACTCTCATATTTTAGAAAAATTTCGCCAGAGTTTCCCTTGAAATTGGACATATCTACCTGCCAGAGAGTCCCCAAAACACATTTCCAAACACCTTTACACAAATATTGTTACCCCTATAACTGATATACAATTCATTACCTTCACACTTGCACATATTCAATTTCTCAACACACTTTTGCACATAGTCAGTTACCTTAAGGAGTTCGACACACGTTTAACCACTTTGGTACATTACACACAACTAAATTAAGAATTACTCGTCTGCACTATCATAAGCCATTTACTTATCGCAAGAGTACAATACTTTTATTTTTACAAGAAGGGTTGCCTATGGCTCAAATAACCACAACACACAAAATTTTGGCACAACTTGGAGAATTACAATAGTAAAGCATTTAGGGAAGGAATGGGGTGTCTTTGCACCAAATGGGACACAATACTAGTTCTCTTAGGGACAAGAATTCACACGACCACTTCTAAACTTGTTCAAACAAATAGGGGTATTTTTCTTTCATCTCATCTTCCGCTTCCCACGTGGCCTCTTCGACTTGTTGACTTCGCCATAACACTTTAACTGAAGCAATTTCCTTATTTCGCAATCTACGGTCTTGCCCATCCAAAATAGCAACCGGAATCTCCTCATATGATAACTCCTCAGTAACCTTGATGTCTTCAACTGGCACGATGGTGGACGGATCTCCAATCACTTTCCTTAACATGGACACATGGAACACCGGGTGCACTAAGGACATTTCAGGGGGCAATTCCAACTTATAAGCGACTCGTCTGATCCTTTGAGTGATCCGATAAGGCCCGACATATCTAGGACTCAGTTTTCCCTTCTTCCCAAATCGCATGACTCCCTTCATCGGAGACACCTTCAAGAACACCCAATCATTTATTTGGAACTCCAATTCTCTTCGACGCACGTCAGCATAGGATTTCTGGCGACTTTGAGCAGTCTTCATCCTTTCCTGAATGACTTTAACTTTCTCCATAGCCTGGTACACAAGATCCAGCCCTAGAAATTCTGCTTCACCCACTTTAAACCACCCAATTGGAGACCTACACCTTCTTCTGTATAATGCCTCAAATGGGGCCATCTGAATGCTAGCATGAAAGCTGTTATTGTAAGCTAATTCTATAAGTGGCAAGTTGTCATCCCAATTACCTTTGAAATCCAAGACACAATCCCGCAACATATCTTCAAGCGTCTGAATAGTCCGCTCGGCCTGACCGTCGGTCTGCGGATGGAAAGCTGTGCTGAGATTCACCTGAGTACCCAAACCTTGCTGAAATTTCTTCCAAAAATTAGCTGTGAACTAGGCCCCTCAATCTGAGATAATAGAAAGTGGAGTGCCATTAATCCTTAATATCTCCTTGATATACAACCTGGCATATTATTCTGCAGTATCGGTGGAATTGACTGGCAAGAAGTGAGCTGATTTGGTGAGTCGATCCACTATTACCCAAATTGAGTCGAACTTGCGCTGAGTGCAAGATAACCCTACCACGAAATCCATGTTGATCATCTCCCATTCCACATTGGTATTTCCATAAGCTGAGTTAACCCATCAGGCCGCTGATGCTCAGCCTTCACTTGCTGACAATTTGGACATTTAGATACAAAGTTTGCCACACCCCTTTTCATACCGTTCCACCAATAAATCTCCTTGAGACCATGATACATTTTCGTAGAACCTGGGTGCACGGAATACCTGGAATTATGAGCCTCCGCCATCACCCTCTCCCGAAGCTTATCCACATTCGGGACACATAGACTACCTTGAAACCGCAATACACCATCCTCACCGCCGAGTGAAAATGCCGAAGTCTTGTTATCCAAAACTGCTTACTTCATCTGAGCCAATGCTGGATCCATAAACTGCTTTTCCTTGACCTCTGCTATGAGAGACGATTCTGCTCCATTATGCATCACAACATTCCCCCCGTCTGATGTCGAAAGACATACTTCTAAACTGGCCAATTGATAAACCTCCCGAGCCAAGGGCTTGGATCCACTCCCAAATGAGCCAAACTACCCATAGATTTCCAACTGAGAGCGCCGGCCACCATGTTTGCCTTTCCTGGATGGTACAAAATGTTCATATCGTAATCGTTGAGCAATTATAACCACCGTCGCTGCCTTAAATTCAGTTCCTTCTACTTGAACAAATACTGGAGACTCTTGTGGTCTGAGAACATATCCACATGGACCCCATAAAGATAATGCTGCCATATTTTCAAAGCAAACACAAATGCCACAAGCTCCAAATCATGCGTCGGATAATTCTTCTCGTGATTCTTGAGCTGCCTTGAAGTATACACTATAACCTTCCCATGTTGCATCAACACACATCCCATACCAACCTTGGAGGCATCGCAATAAACCACAAATCCTTCCATGCCTTCTGGCAAGGCCAATATTGGCGCCGAGGTCAACCTTGACTTCAGTTCCTGAAAATTTTCTCACAAACGTCGGACCGTTGGAACTTAGCTGCTTTTTGCGTCAATTTAGTCAATGGGGAGGCGAGGGTGGATAATCCCTCCACAAACCTCCGATAGTACCCGGCTAAACCCAAGAAGCTACGAACCTCCATCAAGGTCGTGGGTCTAGGCCAATCCTTTACTGCTGCAATCTTATGGGGATCCACATGAATCCCTTCAATGGAAACAACATGACCCAAAAAGGTAACGGACTTCAACCAAAACCCACATTTCGAAAATTTAGCATACAATTGGTACTGACGAAGAGTCTGCAATACTGCTCTGAGGTGATTAGCATGATCCTCCCTGCTCCGCGAATAAACGAGGATGTCGTCAATGAAAACAATCACAAAGGATTCTAGAAATGGCTTGAAAACCCGATTCATAAGGTCCATGAAAGTTGTTGGGGCATTGGTTAGCCCAAAAGACATGACCAAGAATTTGAAGTGACCATAGCGGGTCCTGAAGGCGGTCTTAGGAATGTTCTGCTCTCTGATCTTCAATTGGTGATACTCGGACCGTAGATGAATTTTGGAGAAGAACTTTGCACCTTGCAATTGGTCGAACAAATCATCTATCCGAGGCAAAGGATATTTATTCTTGATGGTGACTTTGTTAAGCTGCCGATAATCAATGCACATCCGAAACGACCCATCCTTCTTTCTGACAAAAAGAACCGGAGCACCCCATGGCAACACACTCGGTCGTATGAACCCCTTCTCTAATAAATACTTCAGCTGCTCCTTTAACTCTCTTAACTCTACTGGCACCATTATGTATAGTCGAATAGATATTGGCTAAGTGTCCGGAAATACATCAATCCAAAAATCAATCTCCCTATCTGGCGGAATCCCTGGAAGCTCATCCGGAAACACTTCAAGAAACTCATTTACAACTGGCATGGACTCGGGGACAGACACTTCTGAGGTGGTGTCCTCCACCCGGGCCAAATGATAGATACACCCCTTCTTTATCGTCTTCGAAGCCTTAAGGTAAGAAATAAACCTACCCTTTGGCACCACACCATTTCTTTTCCATTCAATAACCTGCTCGCTAGGGAAATCGAGTCTCTTGACTCTCGTTCGGTAGTCAAGATTGGCAAAGCATGAATAAAGCCAGTCCATCCCCATGATTACATCAAAATCTACCATTCCAAGCTCAATAAGATCGGGCTTGGTAACACGACCACACACCGTGACAACATAATTCCTATAAACTCGCGAGGCTGTAATAGAATCACCAACCGGAGTCGATACAGAGAACGGCTCAAGAAGCTGTTTGGGTTCTGTCCCAAAACTTGAAGCAATGAATGGGGTGACATAAGACAAAGAGGACCCCGGATCAATAAGAGCATAACAGTCAATCGTCTGAACAGACAAGATACCTGTAACAACATCTGGAGAAGCCTCAGCACTCTGGCCACAACTCAAAGCATAGAACCGACTAGGTCCACCCCTACCGCGAGCTCTACCCCTGACTGCACCACACCCTGCTGGAGCTGGAGGACGCACTGATTATGTAGCAACTAAAGAACCGAATGACTGGGCAGATCCCCTACCCATACCCTGACTGGCTCACGGCAGTCCCGCTGGATGTGACCTCTCACCCCGCACCTATAACATACCGGGATATCCAAATATCAAGTCTCTGTGTGAAATCTCCCACACTTGGGGCATGTAGCTCCCCCTGCTGCTGAGACCTCACTCCTGAACGACCGGACTAGCGGGACCTCCTACTGTCTGAACCTGGTCTCGAGTGACTGCTCTACTGATAACTGTGCACAGCTGGCGGTGCACTCGCTGAGGACTGAGCATATGAATAGGATGGCCCTGATGACCCTCTCCTCGGAACTGGTCTCCTGAGTGACCCATTGACCGGGCCCTGCTGCAACTCTCCCTTTTTGCCCGAATATTCAACTTCCTAGCCTCTATGGCCTGAGTGAATCCTACAATCTTTCCATAATTCATATCTGAGTGCAAGGCCGTTGTAGCAGCCTCATTCACCATGAAAGGACTAACCCGAGCATCCATGGTCGACACTAACTGAGGAGCATACTTGGACAACCTCACAAACTCCATGTGGTACTCCCAAACACTCATACTGCCCTGTTTGAGAACCTCGAACTCAGTGGCACGGGCTGCAATTGTCTCGGCAGGCAGGAAGTGGTCCATAAAGGCATCTACAAACTCATCCCATCTAGCCGAAGGTCTTCCCTCCTTACGGGAATCCTCCCATATCTCAAACCACAAACGCGCTGCTCCCCGCAACCTGTACGAAGCCAACTCAACCCCTTCTATATCTGTAGTCTTCATCACTCGAAGTGTCTTATACATATCATCAAGGAAATCCAGTAGGTCGGCCTCTGGGTTTGTGCCTGAGAATTCTGGAGGGGCCAATCGCAGAAACTGGTGGATTCTGGAGCTGTCGGAATCTCCCTGTCCGCTGGAGGACACAGGGGCATCATGGGATATCTGGGCCTGGGCGGCCACTAAGTGGGTCAACATACGGATAGCTCCTCTAAGGTCCTCATCAGAAACCCCGGGACTGGAAGATGGAACTGTATCATAATCAGGAATATTGGCCGGAGGGATGGTGGCACCTTTTGCCGCAGCCGGAACAGGAATGCTTGGATATAGAACAGATGGGCCGGGAAGATTCAAGGCCGGTGAGTCACTCTAACCCACGACATCGAGTACATGATTCACAGCCACACTTGGGGTGGCGTCAGCCCTAAGGCCGAGTCTAGCTTTCTTCTTAGATGCCATTTCTGAAAATTTCGGAACAAGGAACGAGTTAGACATAAATACTTCCACTTTCACTTCACCACACGATATAGAATAACAAAGTAGTGGGTAAATTCCTAAATGTCCATGTAGCCCCTACTTATAGATGTGGTCGACAACACACCAATAAGAAGGGCCCTACTAGACACGGCTCCGAGACATCCTGGGTCTTTAAAACCTTAGGCTCTGATACCAAGTTTGTCATGCCCCAAACGCGAGGGACATGACCGTCACTCGACCGAGTATCCCCAGTCAAGCGGACCTAGGTGCCTTTCCTATCCCATGTATTGCCCCACATCTTCCATTACTTATTAGCCAAGTGAAATGACCATACGATTAATTTAGGACACCAATTCATTTCAAAACATAAACAAGGTACATGGTTACTAGCGTGGTTTACATTTTATATTGCCCATATATACAAAATACATATTACATAAGTTCATGACCCACGTTTCCTGTCTACGGAGCCTCTACGGATGAAAGAAGTTAATACAATATTTGCCGGTAACAAGGCTCCAGCTATAGCTTTTACAACAACAAAATAAAACTATGGAAACAAGTGGCCTGAGCCACGTAGGGCCCCGAGAGGAATGGGGCTCACCAAAACAACTGACGGAAGACGAAGAGGGAGCTACGATCGGTGGGCTGGAGTACCTGCTGCAGATCCACCTACAATCATAACACGAATGTAGCGCCCCCGGCAAAAGGGACGTCAGTACACTTGAATTGTACTGGTATGCATGAACAAACCTTGCGCCAAGTAAACTCAAGCCATAGACAAGTAAGTAACAGTAACAGAAATTACAACCAAATCCATAAAGTAAAAACAATCAAGCCAAACAAGTTTTACAAACTCTCCCGTTTTCCACTTCCACATTTCCACATCAATAGAATTCACATTCTTGCTCATATTTTCATTTTAACAGTGATTTCGATCACTTTCCACCCTTATTACCTCGGCCACGCTTATTACCTCGGCCACCCTTATCACAACAACCCGCACCTTATTACTTCGTGTTGTGGCGCGCAATCCAATCCCACCGTACAGTTTCAATTCACAAACAATCACAACAACAACAATAAACAATTCACAAAGATCACAACAACACTTCTTAGGTAGTAGAAAAAATAATTTACAAGTGTTTCCATAACCATCAATACTATTTCTGTCATATTCCACATTCACAAGTGTTTCACGTTACAACAATACTTGCCCACGATAAGCCATAGATGTTAATGTCACCATTATTCCAGTTGCATCACTTACAATTTTCCTTATGTTATTTGTTTCTCAGATAATACCACATATCATAATCACAACCATGCAAATCACACAAATTTCACAAATTTACCCACGTGGATGTCACATACCAAACATTTGAACACCAAGAAGGCGATTTTACAAAATTGAGGTTAGCCATACATACCTGGAGTCGAATTCCCCTTTTAAACTCCTATTATCAGTCACCAAGCAATCTAGCCATGTCAATCTAGTTCACAAATTAACACATGCACCTTAGAATTTGCAATTCACAATTACTATCCGAGCTTATTTAGGTTATCGAGCACAACCCCTTACTTCTACCCAATTCCCCTTTCTAAATTTTAGATTTTGAAAGACATGCATGCGAGTTTCTACCCATTATTTCAAGAATCAAAGCATGAGACTCCCTCCTTTAGCTTATGATCTGGAAATCAAGGAAAAAGGGTTAGGGATTTTACCTGTAAGAGTGGGAACGAAGGCAATCAATTAGGATTTTCCCCGGTCCGGCTAGTTTTTGAAGAATCCATTTGATGAAGAACACTTTATCTCTCAAGAACCTCTCCTCCCTCTCTCTTATTTTGTTAAAAAAATATGTAAAAATGAGGGGTTGGGGTATTTTATTTGGAAGGGGTTCGGGTTTTAAATTTTAAAAAATAGAAGCCCGAGCAAGATCTGCGGTCGCACTATGCGATCGCCGAATTGGAATGCGGTCCGCATATTGGACTGCAGAGCTGACCCCAATCACTGAACATCTCTGCCTGGGTATGCGGTGGAAATACGGTCCGCATTCTGATTATGCGGTCGCATAATGTACCGCATTTATAACATCAACTTAGAGTAACTCTCTGATTAACTGTGCGGCAGGAATGCGGTCCGCATACTGATTATGCGATCGCATTCTGAACCACAAAAATGACACTTTTCTGGAAAACTTTGACTCTAGATTCTTAAGTGCAAAACCAGTAAAAATTTTACATAGTCCCAACACATAGGTGAACTTGACTCTATAAGTTGCTAGGATTTGAGCACTCATTTTCTCGGGGCCTTACATGGAATTTGGCTCTAAGGCTTATTTGGTTGAATAAA
The DNA here is from genome assembly GCA_026770625.1 of Nicotiana glauca. Lineage (NCBI taxonomy): Eukaryota > Viridiplantae > Streptophyta > Magnoliopsida > Solanales > Solanaceae > Nicotiana > Nicotiana glauca. The sequence continues at coordinate 77,753 of MU722224.1, forward strand.
AGGGAATATCTTCGGAATTAATCATGCTATTATGCTCAAAAGAGTTGTGGTAGCACGGGAAGGTACATGAGCAGTTAAACAGCGATTTCAGACTACTCCAGTGCAGTTCTCAGCACGTTCGAGGACGAACGTATGTTTATGTGGGAGAGAATGTAACGACCCGACCAGTCATTTTGAGCCCTAGCGCATCATTCAACAGTCTGAGGCCATAAGCAGCTTCATTTCAGGTATAACAACTTGTGCGCGCGGTCAGAATCGAGTTTCGGGAAGTTCAGAGTTGATTTGGAAAGAAAATTCTCATTTCCGAGGCTTAAAGTTGAAAGAATGAACTAGGATTGGAATTTTGAGTAAAGGACCTCGGAATCAGGATCTGAAGGTTCCAGTAGGTTTGTATGAGGATTTCAGACATGGGCATATGCCCGGTTCAGGTTTTGGATAACCCGGGAGTGTTCTGGCGCCTATTGTGGAAGTTAGCATTTTAGAAGAAATTTCATAAGTTTGACTTGAAGTGAATTTCAATGTTATCGATGTTCGTTTGAGATTCTGAGATGGCGAATAGCTCTGTATGGTGATTCTTGAGTTGGGAGCGCGATCGGAAGTGAATTCGGACGTCCGTAGGTCATTTTGAAGTCATTTGGCTAAAGATGAAAAATTGAAGGTGTTGAGAAGTTTGACCGGAAGTGGAATTTTTGATATTGGGGTTGGAATCTGATTTCGAAAGTTGGAGTTGGTCCTTAATGTCGAATATGACTAGTGCACAGAATTTGAGATTAATCGGACGTGATTTGATAGGTTTAAGCATCGAAAGTAGAAGTTGGATGTTCTAAAGTTCATAAAGCTTGGATTGGGAGCTGATTCATCATTTTATCATTGTTTGATGTGATTTGAGGCCTCGAGCAAGTCCGTAATGTGTTTTGGGACTGGTTGGTAGGATTGGATGGGGTCCTAGGGGCCTCGGGTGGATTCCGGGTGGTTAATAGATCGAAATTGGGATTTTTGGACAGCTGAAGGATCTGGTTGTTGGTATTTTCGCTTCTGCGGTAGGTTAACTACAGAAGCGGAAAAGGAGATGCAGAAGTGATTTTTGGTCAAGGGCTCGAGGACTGCAGATGCGGTCAATGTTTTGCAGAAGCAGGACCGCATCCGCAGAAGATTGGTCACAGAAGTGGAGGGGGCGACTTGGAGTCGACCATAGATGCGTCAGAGTTCCGCAGAAGCGGGACTGCCTCTGCAGGAGGTTTGGCACAGAAGAGAGAAAGGGGTGGCCCAGGGAGGACCATAGATGCGACATTTTAACCGCACCTGCGGAACCGCAGAAGCAGTCAATGAACCGCAGGTGCGGAAATAGCTAGAGGCAGAAGGTTATTTTAAACTCGGGGTTTGGTCATTCTTCTTCCATTTTTCACTTAGCATGGGCGATTTTGGGGAGCTTCAAGAGGGGATTTTTGTCATCAACGACAAGGTAAGATGTCCCCACCTATTATGAGTTAAATACATCAATTATGAATGGATTTAAGCATGAATTATGTAGAAAAAACTTGGGATTTGAGTGAAAAACATAGAAATTATATTATTGGAATTTAAACACGATATTGAGTATGGAATTTAGTGAAAATTATATATTTTAGTTCCTAAGGTCATGGGTAATCTTTATTTTAAAATAATTTCGGATTTCGAGCACGTGGGCCCGAGGGCATTTTGGTCAACTTTTCGAACGGAGTTAGGAATTTCTATAAATTAGATTGTAATGAATATTTGAGTATATATTAATGGATTGGCGTAACTGTTGGTTAGTTTTGGAGTGTGGTGCATCAAGTAGAGCCTTCGGAAGGGCGTGGGATGCCCGTTATGGATCTTTGGAGCGAGGTGAGTCTCCTTTCTAACCTTATAAGAGGGAATTGTCCCCATAGGTGAAATAATTGATCATGTGCTCCTATTTGCGGGGGTTACGTATGAACGAGGTGACGAGAGTCCATGCGTAGCTACTACTATGCTATTGTTCGGGTAGTTAGGACCTAAAATCATGTTATATTTGGATTAATTGTAAACTTACAGACAACTTGGATTGCTTAAATCACCTCGGATTAGTAAATGAATTTAAAAAGGGATTAAACATTACTTTTTTCGAATTGTTAAAAGAGAAATTATTTTATTTGGATAATGTCCCCCGATAATTCTTGATTGAATGTTTGAGCATGTATCTCTATGTGTACCTGCGTTGTATGCGCGAGCAAGGTGTGTGTTTATTTTATGTTGACCGCATCGCAGGTTAGATCGCGAGCGGGGGTAATAGATTCATCTACTGTTCGAGCCGTTCGACCCTCGGCAGTGCATAGTTTACATTTCTGTTGGAGCGGGCCGTCGACCTCGGCATGATTTGCGCATGATATATATTGTTGCATGGGAATTTTTAAATATTGCTATTGCCTTTCATGGCTTGAAATAAATTGATAAGATAATGAAAAGTAAACCTTGAAAATCCATTATCATTTGTTAAAGGTGTTTACCTATTTTCCGACTTCGTGAGTTAGAACTACTATATGAATCCATGATTTCCTCACATTTTTAGTATATTTTATTCAACCTCTTGCAAGTGTTGAAGTCAACCTCTCGTCTCTACTTCTTCGAGATTAGGCGGGATACTCATTGAGTTCACGTTGTTTACGTACTCATACTACACTTCTGTACATTTTTGTTGCACAAGTATATGTAACTCTAGCAGTCCACTGGGTGTAGCAGCACGAATGATTCTGGGACTAGGTGAGCTGCATTACTCGGGATGGCCGCAGCTAGAGCAGTCCCTTCCAGTACTATATTTGCTCCATGTCCAATGTATTTCGGACAAATGTTGTATTTTATTTTCCTTATCAGTAGATGCTCATGCACTTGTGACACCGGGTTCTAGGATGGTTTGAAGTACTTGTATTAACTGCTTATCATTTTAATTTGGTTTGAGACTACTATATTTAAAATTGCTAAATATGGAAGGAAAATCCTAGATTTCTAAGTTATTAAAACGAGATTTTTCTTGAATGATTTGGTTGGCTTACCTGATAGCAGTGTTTGGCGCCACCACGACCCTTAGTGGATTTTGGGTTGTGACAGATTGTTTTCCCCATATCATTCCATCCTTGATTGTTATGCCAAGAATGTTACTTTAGCGATGCCGAGATTGGAGTGGAAGGGTTTCTCTGTTAGTACATCTAGTTGGGTTATCTCCTTTATGAAGGCTCGATATTTGGTCAAGAAGGGTTGTTTAGCGTATCTAGAATATGTTCGGGACACCACCGTAGAGTCTCTGATGATGGATTTAGTGCTAGTGGTCTGGGAATTTGCCGATGTGTTTCCTTCTAACCTTCTAGGCATGTCGCCAAATCGTGATATTGATTTCTATATTGATTTGGCTCCAGGTACCCAGCATATATCCATCCCACCGTATCGTGTGGCTCTGAAAGAGCTAAATAAGCTAAGGAGCAGCTTGAGGAGTTAGTTACAAAGGGGTTTGTTAGACCGAGTGTATCACCTTAGGGTGCACCAGTGTTATTTGTGAAGAAGAAAGATGGGACTATGTGGATGTGCATTGATAACCGCTAGTTAGGGGTGTTCATGGTTCGATTTGGATCAGTTTTTCCCTAAAAAGAAACCAAATCAAGTAAGTCGGTTTTTCAAATATTAGAACCAAACCAAACCCGTTAAGCCGGTTTTTTCTTTATTCGGTTTATGTCGGGTTTGTCGGTTTTTTTGATTTTTAGGTTATTTGTCGGTTTTTTCTTAAATATAAGACATACACTAATAAACACATATTTTGGAGACCATATTTTCAACGTAACACTATCAAATCAATTGCCTTTTGAGAAATCTATTATTTACCAAGATATATTGATGATAATTGAATCAAATAGTGATGAATAATTTAAGGACTCAAATAAAAATATATTATTTTTAATAAGAAATGGATTCTTACACTTAACAAAAGAAAACTACCAATCAAACTAGATGTAAAGATAAAGAACTAAACAAAAGTGCAAACTATTAACATTTACCATTAAATTATTAAAATTTTGTTTAAAAATATACATATATTTATATAGATGTAATAATAAATTTGAAATAGCTACTCCTATAGTCGGTTTGGTTTGGTTTTTTTTTTGGGTTTTTTCTTATTAAAACCAAAACCAAACCAAATTTGATCGGTTTTTTAAACTTCAAAACCAAAACCAAACCAAACAAAAAAGTATCGGTTTTTTTTGGTTGGTTTGGTTTGTTTTTTGGTTTGGTTCAGTTTTTTGGATTTTTATGAACACCCTTACCGCCGGTTGAACAAAGTTACCATCAAGAACAAGTAACCGTTGCTGCGTATCGATGATTTGTTTGACTAGTTGCAGGGTGCCAGGATGTTTTCTAAGATCGACTTGAGATCGGGGTACCATCAGTTGAAGATCAGGGAGTTAGATGTTTTGAAGACTGCCTTCCGTACTAGATATGGCCATTATGAGTTTCTAGTGATGTCTTTTATCTTGAATAATACCCTGGCGATGTTTATAGATTTGATGAACCGAGTGTTCGGGCCTTATATTGATTCCTTCGTTATTGTCTTCATTGATGACATCTTGATTTACTCACGTAGCCTGGGGGAGCACGAGTAGAATTTGAGAGTGGTGCTTTAGACATTGCGAGAACAGAAGCTATATGCTACATTCTCTAATTGTGAGTTTTGGCTGAGTCTGTTGCATTCTTAGGGCATGTTTTGTCGGGAAAGGGTATTAACGTGGATCCCAAGAAGATTGAGGTAGTTCATAGTTGGCCACGTCCCATTTTGGTGTCTGAGATAAGGATTTTCCTAGGGTTAGCAGGTTATTATCGTCGGTTTGTAAAGGGCTTATCATCCGTTGCTGCACCTTTGACTAGATTGACCCAGAAGGGTGCTCCATTCGATTGGTCCAATGATTATGAGGCGAGCTTTCATAAGCTAAAGACAACTTTGACCACAGCACCAGTTCTAGTGTTGTCTTCCGGTTTGGGGATGTGTATAGTTTGTTGCGATGCTTTACGCATTGTCTTGGGTTGTGTCTTGATATAGAAAGGGGAGAGTTATTGCATATGCTTTATGCCAGCTGAAGATTCATGAGAAGAATTACCCTATGCATGATTTGGAGTTGGCTGCGATTATTCATGATCTTAAGATATGAAGGCATTATCTGTATGGGGTATCATGTGGGGTTTATACTGATCATCGCAGTTTACATCATTTGCTCAAGCAAAGAGATCTCAATTTGAGACAACGTAGATGGCTTGAGTTACTGAAGGATTATGACATCACCATTCTTTATCATCTAGGTAAGGAAAATATGGTCGTGGATGCCTTAAGCAGAAAGGCGAAGAGTATGGGTAGTTTAGCATTCATTTCAGCAAAGAAGTGGCCACTAGCCTTGGACATTCAATCCTTGGCTAACAGACTTGTGAGGTTGGAGGTTTCAGAGCCCATCTGAGTTTTTGCATGTATTGTTGCCCAGTCTTCATTATTGGGGAAGATCAAGGCTTGACAGTTTGATGATCCGCATTTGGTCGTTCTCAGAGAGATGATACTACAGGATGGTTCCAAGAAGGTTTCTATTGGCGAGGATGGTGTTCTGCGACTCTAAGGTCGCCTATGTGTTCCTAATGTCAATGGCTTGAGGGAGAAGATTCTAGAGGTGGCACACAGTTTTCAGTAATCTATTTTTCTAGGTGCTGCGAAGATGTATCATGACCTGAGACAACAATATTGGGGGCGGCAGATGAAAAATGAAATAGTTGAGTATGTGGCTAGGTGCTTAAATTACCAGCGGGTTAAGTATGAGCACCATAGGCTAGGTGGCCTACTTCAGCAGATGTCTATACTTGAGCGGAAATGGGAGCACATTACTATGGACTTTGTAGTTGGATTGCCGTGGACCTTGCAGAAGTTTGATGTAGTTTGGGTCATTGTTGACAGCTTGATAAAGTCGGCACACTTCATCCCGGTTGCGACTACCTACACTTCAGAGAACTTGGCCCCAAATTTATATTCGGGAGATAGTTAGGTTGTACGGTGCCTGTTTCCATCATATCAGATAGAGGCCTTCAGTTTACTTTGAATTTTTGGAGAGCTGTACAGAGTGAGTTGGGGACCCGTGTAGAGCTCAGCACAATATTTTATCCATAGAAAGATAGGCAGTCGGAGCGGACAATTCAGATATTGGAGGACATTCTGAGAGCATGTGTGATTGACTTTGGAGGACATTGGGATCAATTCTTGCCCTTGGTCAAGTTTTCTTAAAACAACAGTTATCATTCCAGCATCGAGATGGCTCCATTTAAGGCTTTATATGGTTGGCGATGTCGTTCTCCTATATTGTGGTTTTAGCCCGGCGAGGCTAAGTTACATGGTACTGGTTTGGTAAAGGATTCCTAGGAAAAGGTAAAGTTGATCCAGGAGCGACTTCGCACAGCACACTCAGACAGAAGAGCTATTCTAATCAGAAGGTGCATGATGTATCATTTCTGGTTAGTAAGAAGGTTCTCTTGAAAGTCTCGCCGATAAAGGGTATTATGAAATTTCGAAAGAAGGAAAAGTTAAAGGTTTATAGGTCCATTTTTAGTGTTGAGGAAAGTTGGGGAGGTTGCTTTACCTCCCAGCCTATAAGGGGTCCATCCAGTTTTTCACGTGCCTATGCTCCGGATATATCATGCCTACTTGTCTAATGTGTTAGACTTCAGTACTATTGAGCTAGATAAGAGCTTGGGTTACGAAGATGAGCCAGTTGCTATTGTTTCTAGGATCACCTGTTGAGATCCAATAGGATTTCCACGTAAAGGCTCAGTGGTGGGGCCAACCGAATGAGGGGGCGACTTGGGAGTCCGAGGAGGACATGCACAACAGATAGCCACACTTATTCAGCACTTCTCGTATGAATCTAAACCCATTCGAGGACGAACGTTTGGTTAAGAGGTGGAGAATGTAACAACCTGACTGGTTGTTTTTCTCTCTACAACCTCGTTACTCTAAATAATACTTCCCTTACTTGCTTCTACTGATGTACGACTAGTGGGGATGGTTGGTTCATGATTTGGAAGAGTTTTGATTGAAACAGAACACTTGATTCCTTAAGGCTGGCTTAAAAGGCTAAGTTTGACTTCGGCCAATATTTTGAGTGAAAGACCAAGGAATTGGGATTTTACCGTTCCAATTGGTTCGGTTGATGATTTCAGACTTGGGCGTAAGTTCGGTTTGGATTTTGGATGAACCAGGAGCATTTTGACGCCTAATAGTGAAAGTTGGTTCTTGAAAGACTTTAAAGTTCTTTAAATTTTGTTTAGAGAGGGTTTTAGTGATATAGAGGTCCAAACGGAATTCTAAGACATGGAATAGTTCTCTAATATCATTTAAGACTTGCACACAAAATTTGTTGTCATTCCGAGAAGTATAAGTATGTTTCGGCGCATTGGAAGTAAATTGAAGAACTTGAAGTTCTTAAGTTTGATTCAATTGGTTTTAGGGTGTGATTTTGAATTTTAATGTTGTTTCGGGCATTTCGAGAGTTTGAGCAAGTCTATTTTCTGATTTGAAACCTATTGATATGTTTGGGCGGGTCCCCGAGGGGCACCGAGTGCCAATCGGACGTGGCTCAGACAAAGTCGAGAATTTGGAACCACAGCTGAGTGCACCAGATCTGTCATAGCCGTACCTACGGTTTGTCAGCCGCAGGCGCGAGCTCGCAGGTGTGGGCCAAGATGCCTAGAAGCGGTCCAAGAGGGGCAGACCAAGCTTCGCAGGTGCAACCCTACTTCCGCAGATGTGGCCATCTGATGCAGGTGCGATGCCAGCCAACCCAACCCAACCCATGTCTGCAAAAGTGGGCACTAGTCCAAAGAAGCCACTGACCGCAGGTGCGGAAAATATGGAGGCAGTGCACTTCATTTAATACGGTACATAGGCATATTTTCACTCATTTCACTCCATTGTTGGGCGATTTTTGGAGCTCCTTAAGAGGTATTTTCATCCAGCTTTTGAAGGTAAGTCTCTTTTCTAACCTTGTAAGAGGGAAATGTCCCCATAAGTGAACTTAAATTAATATGTGATTGTTCGTGGGGGTTATGTAGGCACGAAGTAACGAGTGTCCGTACGTAGTTACTATTCTTGTTCGGTCCGGATAGTTCTAGCCTTAACACCACGTTTGTGGTACCATTATCTGAACATAATTGTTTATTTGCATTGAATGGAATCTAGTTGAGGATTTTTAAGATACAAAAGGTTTCAAGTCAATTGTTATTTTAAAATGAATTGAGAAACTTACGTATGGTTTATATTTAACCGTGTTGCAAGTATATTCCGCGAGCGGGGTGACTATTTTCACTACTTCATGGGAGTGGGCCGTTCACTTTGTCAGGTTAATAGATGCATCTATGGTTCATGCAGTTCGACCGTCGAAAATGCACAATTTATATTTTATTGTTGTATCGGGCCGAACGTCCTCGGTGGAATTTATGTGTGATAATAGAACTGAAAGTCCCTTTTATAATTGGCATAAATTCAATGCTTTAGAGATCATTTGTTTTAAGTGAAGTGTTTTGGGTTTTTAAATATGATGGAAGAACTGATAAGTTATTTCTTGCTCTAAGTTGATTGTTAGTTCTGTATATTATTCTTATTTAGAATCAGACGTTATTATATTGTTGGCCCTAGTAAGTATCAAAGTCTACCACTCGTCACTACTTCTTCAAAGTTAGACTAGATACTTACCGAGTACATAAATTTATGTACTTATGCTACACTTCTGTACTTGATTGTATAGAATTTGAGGCAGGTGCATCTGGCGACCAGTCTGGCACGTAGACAGATTCCCCAGCTTGAGACTTCCCGGTGAGTTACATTTTGAGCTGTTTTACAGTAGCTGGAGTCTCTCTGATTTCTTTATTTTCTGTCTATTCCTTTTCAGACAGAAGGCTAATATGATTTTATATATTCTACTAGATTGGCCACATACTTGTGACACCAGGTCTTGGTACACACACTAGTAGACTTATGATTTTGGTTTACTTGCATGATTACGATTCGTATTTATTGCTTCCATTTATTTATCTTAAACTTCAAACTCCTAAATTTTTAACACATAAGGAGAAGCTATCACTTACAAATATAATTAAAATGGGAATTCACTAGTTGATTAGTGTTGGATTGCCTGACAACGGTGTTAGGCGCCATCACGGTCTATAATAGAATTTGGGTCGTGACATGTGTAATTACTTGACGGGCACCTACTGGTATAAACAATATATTGGATTACAAACTAAAATTGGTTTCTGGTAGAAAAATAACGAAATGAATTAGAATACTAGCCATCTGTGTTGGAGTTTTTTTAGGTAAGTAGTTATTTTGTTTTGATATGCATTTAATTATTTTATCACCGATATAAGGAATCTCCTTATTTTAATTTTTTTTTTGGGTAAAAAAGATAAGCATATTATAGATAGTTAAATAGTTACATAAGAGTTTTGGGGATGCATGTACTGTATCAGATTAGTAGGTACTACATCACACATACTACTTGAACTAGAGCTGCTAGAACTATTACTACTATAGCTACTACTAACTAATATAGCCGTTGATTTACATAGCCTTCTACACAGCATTCCTTCATGATCTTGCTGGTAAGAAGGTAAGACAAAATTTGGAGGTCTTGAAAATAGTACAGGATTTGCCTCCACATGTGATGCCCCATGCTTAGCCAAACAGTCGGCCACTCAGTTTTGCTCCCTGTAGATTCTATCTATCTTTGGGTCATGCAGCTGCCGGAGCAAGTACCTACAATCAGTAATAATATTAGTGTATTTGGGTGTCGGGGCACTCAGCAAATCCAGAATTGTTGTTGCATCTATCTCAATGATTAAAGCAGAAAATTTAAGTAGCACAGCTAATTTAAGCCCCATAATTAATAATAATAATTCAGTGTGTAGGCTTGAACCATTTTGTGCGCGACCTAAAAATCCTAAAACCCAGGTACTAAGAGAGTTCCTAAAACAACCTCCAATGCCACAAGCAATTGGGTTTCTATATGTGGATCCATCTATGTTTAACTTAAGTAACTGCCGTTCTAGTGGATGCCATGTAATATAAAGAGGCAGCGTCTTTGGTATACTTTGTTTAGGGTTCGTGAGATAGTAGAATTCAGCCGCTTGCTTATACACCAATTGGGCATTTGATTGAACGTTAGAATTTTCAAAAAGATTATTGTTCCTTATAACCCAAAGATGCCATAAGGCAAATGGCAAGAGAAAAGATAAGGGAATACAGTTATAATAACCTAATTGAGTATTTTTGAAGAACTTAAAGATAAGATAAGGGAATCTCCTTATTTTTAGCTTTTTATTCATATCAGTAATCTTGATTGTAGTATAAATAGATAATTTGTAAAACTTGAAGTTGCACAATTTGTAATATTTAAAGTAGTTGTACTTCATATAATTAACTCGTATAGATCTTGTACTCATGAAAGTTTCGCTACATTATTCCTATATTTTATGAGAAATGTACAGCAAAGAAGAGTGTATAACTTTGTAAATTCTTCACCCGCACGGACCTGCAACCTGCCCCGCATCAATTTTTATGAAAAGTATTTCAACTAGCTCCGGATCCGTTCCGCCTCGCATAAATTTAAACCCGTCCCGCCCTGCATAACTTTAAACCTGCACCGCCCTGCACCCGCCCCCTCTGTTTGCGAACTAATAATATCTAGACTTGAGCATCTTGTACGGTCCATCTATTGATCGTAAGTCAACACAATTTTAGACCGCTCGCATAACAGAGGCGGAGAGCTGAAGTTCTTCATAGGCTATACTTTAAGGAGTCTGGAATCAAAATGTGGTTCTTCAAAGAATCAAAATGAGTGAAAAAAAAAACTGGTGACCATAATATATATAACGCCCTAGCATAAGACACTATATCTTGATGGTCATTCGTCCGTTAGGGTATATCGTCCTATATTAGGGTGTTATATTTGAACTCAAACGGGCGGGAAGGTATAGCATCCTAATATAAGGCGCTATAGTATAATGCCCTTAAATAAGGTGCTATACTAACATAAATAATCGTCCCTTCCCTTTCCCCAGCAAAACTGACGGTCCCCCCCACCCTCCACCCCTTACCCTCAAAAAAAGAGAAATGGTCCCCCTACCATTGTTAACCAAAAAATGCTTGAGTGGAGCCCATGGGTCCCACAAAAAATGTAGATTGTCTGTCCCACATCGTATCTAAGGCGTTATCTCGTAGTGAAATTTTTGTTTCGGCACCAAATCACCAAATCTTCAACTTTCCCAAAACTTTAAATCGAGGTATTACGTCATATTTTATGTTAAAACTCATGTACAAAAAATGCCTATTAGTTTTTTTTACCGTGTTCTATGTTTTTTCGTGATTGTTTAGCGATATAATTAATTTGTTATTTTTTATCCAAATTATATTATTAGTGTGCTAAAAAAATTAGTAAAATGGAGAAATTATTATTAGTTTTTAAAATAATATTAATTAGTTACTTTTTACTGCGGTACATATTTTTTCATGATTGTTTGTGGTTAAATTAATTTATTATTTTTATCCGTATAGATTATTTATTTGCTCAAAGACTAGCAAAATAGAGAAATTATTATTTTAGAAATAATTAATCTTATTTAGATGTTATTGCTGTACAAATATTAATATGTGACTTTACTTCCCTTTGGTGGTATCTTGTGCCCTAGTGTGCTGCCCTTTTAGCATAGTAAAATGTAGTTCCCTTCAGCGTAATATGTTTGTAGTTATTAAATTTAATCATTTACTTATCTGTTAAACCATAAAATATTTGAAAAAAGCTGATAGTTCAAACACAAACTCTCTCGAATTCTAGCCAATAAATGTAAGAAAATAATAATATTTGTAAAACTAAGTATTGTTATACGAATATTTAATAATTAAATTAATAATTAATTATTTAATTTTATTATAGTCAAAAATAGGTGAGCAACAAACAAACATATAAAATAATAAGGGAGGGCATCCGCATCTGGCATACTTGACAAATGGTCAAGGTAGGGAATCTCCCTTGAATGAAACGATACGTGGGACTCGTACACTCTTTGTCTAACGGGAGGTGGAGCATGCTCCCTCATCAAATCAAGTTCAAAATCCAATTCCTTCTCATCATCACCCTCATCAGAGAAGAGTATGTCATCTCCAGACTCATCGACATTGTTGTCATAATCACCATTCTCTTTCTGATTTTGCACATCTGCCAGATCCCGATTAAATATACCGTCTTCGGAAAATTGAGTAAGGACAGAACTTTCAATTTGCTCGTTTTCACTGCACAACAAATAAAATAATGATTTAGTCAAATTGATCGAAACTTTACATATAGATTTATAAATTCACTTACAAATCATAATGTGTTGATATCCGATGATTGTCATTATCCTGTTGATGATGACTTCCGTATGGACCACCATGATCTAACACACCAAAACTAGGCATATTCCAAGTTGGCGTTGGTTCATAACTTGTAAAACTTATATTTGGCCGATACCTTTTGTGGATATATGAGTGTTAATACAAATTCAATACATAAAAATAATCATCTTAATACAAAGAAAAATTAAAGTTTACCATTCGTCTTGTAGATCATTTAAAATAGGAGATAAATTATTTCCTCGCTCCTCATTTGCTTATGGAGATAAGTTTAGATCATGCCAAACTCTTTTACCCGGAACCTGTTCGGCTAAAATTGCTCAAAAATAACACTCGATGATTGAGGGATATTCCTACTTTGTGCAACCTCATTATTGCATACGTCTTCAGCCTTGACATATATTTCCAACATTTTTATCACAAGAAATTCTCGGTATTCATCCGGAGTCCTCAAAAAATCTTTCAGAGTTTCATCGTCTTCGATGTTAAACTCAACATAACAAGCAACCCCTTTCGCAGTCATATAATACAGATATCTTCCGCTTACTTTAATAGTCACCGAATGTTTGCTCACATTCATTGTTTTACATAACAATAATACCAATGTATCGTACTCCATTATAAGTGGCAACTTAACATGATACTACGGAGATAAACTATAGCTTACTGAGTTATTCGCCACCACAACCTCACCCCCCCAATATAATGAAACTCTAATTCTTCGCTCATCAGCCATTATGACAAAATCCAAAATAACTTAATGAAAAAATATTTCAGAAGACTTGAAAATATTTATGAATGGATTTTTACAATATCTTTAACATCTTTGAATAAGGTAAAAGCCAGTCCAGGGTGTACAAGTATTGAAGGTATAACGCCTTAGCTTAAGGTGCTATACCCAGTGGAATTATTATGTCAATTAAGCCCAAAAAAATTATTGGTGGGCCCACATAATATAACCCAATATGTTAGGGTATTATTTATATAGCGCCTTATACTAGGGTGTTGTACCTTAACTAGGCAAACAACCATTAAGGTATACAACATTAAGTTAGGGCTTTATATATATTATGGTCACCAACTTTTTTCCCACATATTTTGGTTCTTTGAGTCCAAAAGAACCACATTTTGGTTCCGGACTCATACTTTGAGAAATACGAACTTTATACACCATCAAGATGAGCTTTTGGTTTTGTAAGCTATACTTTCAAAAAATTATCATTCGAAGGTATATTTGAATTTTATAGCAAATTCACTTATTGTATTGAAACAATAAAAGAGCAATAAGCTCACGTAGCTCAATTGGTTCTACCACCCACTTAGTAAGCCGAGGTCTTGAGCTCAACCCACAATAGAATATTTTACTAGTCTTTGTATTTTTTTTTGTTTCGCTTCGATTGTATTCGTTGCGCGAATGAATACAGCTGATGAGATCTTGAATTTGACTCTCAAATAGAGCATTTTATTTTTCTGTATTTCTTTATTTCACCTTGGTTGTATTCATTTATCTTATGAAAATAATTGATACAAGTTGTATTCGTTTGCAAGGAATGTCGTTCCCACAGGCTATATTCGGTGCACATATGAATACACGTGATAATAATTGGTAACAATTGAACAATAATTATTAACGATAATTTGATAAATTGTAGTTATGTATGGTAAATTGGTAATTAGGCTCTAAACTACAGTAAATTATGAAATACCTCATCAAAATTTAATCAAAATTAGATTTATCAAACTTAGTAAGTGGAGGTCTTGAGTTAAACTCTCAATAGAATATTTTACTTTTGGTGTTTGTTTTATTTTGCTTTAGTTGTATTCGTTGCCCGAATGAAGGCAGTTGATGAGATCTTGAGTTCGACTCTTAATTAGAGCATTTATTTTTTTGTATTTCTTTATTTCAGTTTGGTTGTATTAATTGAGCAAATGAATACAGTTGATACATGTTATATTCATTGCTAACAAATACAGTTCACACGGGCTACGTCTGAATACAATAGATACAAATTAATAACAATTGAACAATAGCTACGAATGATAATTAGACAACTATAGTTATGTATAGCAAATTGGTAATTAGGCTATAAACTATAGTAAAAAATTCCTCATCAAAATATAATCAAAATTAGATTCGTCAAATTTACCCAAGGAAAGTATTACTTGTCCAATCCATCCAAACTTAAGCTGGTTGGACTGGGCATATGTTTAGTGACGAGTCATTGCTGTCATAAACCAGTTTAATCCATCTAAAGGTTGGTCTAATCCATGTACAAGCTCCTGTAGCTCTGTTGGTTAGACCATTTATTTAGTAAGCGGAGGTCTTGAGTTCGATTCTCAAAAGAATATTTTAATTTTTGGTATTTCTTTATTTCACTGGTTGTATTTGTTGCGCGAATGAATACAGTTGATGAGATATTAGTTCGACTCCAAATAGAGAATTTTATTTTTTCTGTATTTCTTTTCTTCGGCTTGGTTGTATTCATTTCGCTAATGAATATAGTTGATATAGTTTGTATTCGTTGCGAACAAATACGGTTCCCGCAGGCAATATTTGATCTGAATACACTGATACAAACTGATAACAATTTAAGACTAACTACGAATGATAATTAGACAAACTATAGTTATGTATAGTAAATTGGAAATTAGGCTCTAAATTATAGTAATTTATAAAAGTTCCTTGTCAAAATATAATCAAAATTAGATTTTTCAAATTTACACAAAGAAAGTATTACTCGTCCAATCCGTCCAAACTTAAGTTGGTTGGACTGGGCATATGTTCTCACTGTTGATGTAATGACTCGATCGGTAGTTTTGAGTTCTAGCACTCCGTTCAGCAATCAGAGGCCATGAGAAGCTTTTTTTCAAGTATTATGACATGTACGCATTGTTAGAATTGAATTTCGAGAAGTTTAGGGTTGATTTGGAAAGAGGATTCTCATTTCGAAAGCTTAAAGTTGAAAGAATAAACTAGGATTGGAATTTTGAGTAAAAAACCTCAGACTTGGCAATATGCCAGGTTCGGATTTTGGATAACCCGAGAGTATTTTGGTGCCTATTGTGGAAGTTAGCATTTTAGAAGAAATTTCATAAGTTTGGCTTGAAGTGCATTTTAGTATTATCGATGTCCGTTTGGGATTCTGAGACTGCAAATAACTTCGTATGGTGATTATGGAGTAGGGGGCACGATCGGAAGTGAATTCGGAGGTCCGCATGTTATTTTGGAGCCATTTGGCTCAAGATAGAAATTTGAAGCTTTTTAAGAAGTATGACCGGCGGTGGACTTTTTGATATTGGGGTCGGAATTCGATTTTGAAAATTGGAGTAGGTCCGTAATGTCGAATATGACTTGTGCACAAAAATTGAGGTCAATCGGACGTGATTTAATAGGTTTAAACATCGAAAGTAGAAGTTGGAAGTTCTAAAGTTCATAAATCTTGGACTGGGGGTTGATTCATGATTTTAGCATTGTTTGATGTGATTTGAGGCCTCGAGCAAGTCTGTAACGTATTTTATAATTGGTTGGTAAGTTTGGTTGATGTCCCAGGGGCCTCGGGTGGATTCCGTGTGCTTAACGGATCGAAAATAGGATTTTTGGAAGGTTGAGGATTTGCTGGTAGCGGTCATAATTGCACTTGTGGAAGAGGGGCCGCAGGTGCGGAGCTGCAGAAGCGGCTAGGAAGGTGCAGGTGCGGATTTTTGTCAAAGGCTTGAGGATCGCAGATGTGGTCAAGCGGGACCGCATCTACGGAGAGGAAATCGCAGAAGCGAAAGAGGGCATCTTGGAGAGGACCGTAGATGTGGTCAGAGTTCCGCAGAAGCGGGACCGCATCTACGGGAGGTACGTCATAGAAGCGAAAAGAGGGTGGCCCAAGGGAGACCGCAGATGCGCCATTGAAACCGCACCTTTGGAACCGCAGAAGCGGTCAATGAATCGCATGTGCAGAAATAGCTGGAGGCAGAAGGTTGTTTTAAACTCGGGGTTTGGTCATTCTTCTCCCATTTTTCACTTGGCATGGGCGATTTTGGGGAGCTTCAAGAGGGGATTTTCATCATCACTGACAAGGTAAGATATCCCCACCTATTATGAGTTAAATACATCAATCATGTATGGATTTAAGTATGAATTGTATAGAAAAACTTGGGGTTTGATGGAAAAACCCATAAATTATATTCTTGGAATTTAACCGCGATATTCAGTATGAAATTTAGTGAAAATTATATATTTGAGTTCCTAATGACATGGGTAATCTTTATATTCAAAAAATTTCAGATTCCGGGCACATGTGCCCGAGCGTGTTTTGGTCAACTTTTCGATCGGACTCAGGAATTGCTATAAATTAGGTTGTAATGAATAATTGAGCATAGATTAACGAATTTGCATAACCGTTGGCTAGTTTTGGAGCGTGGTGCATCAAGTAGAGTCTTCGGAAGGGCGTACGATGCCGGTTATGGATCTTCGGAGCGAGGTGAGTCTCCTTTATAACCTTGTAAGAGGAAATTGTCCCCATAGGTGAAATAATTGATCATGTGCTCCTATTTGTGGGGGCTATGTATGCACGAGGTGACGAGAGTCCGTGCGTAGCTACTACTATGCTATTGTCGGGGTAGTTACGACCCAAAATCATGTAATATTTGGATTATTTATGAACCCATTGATAGCTTGAATTGCTTAAATCATATTGAATTAGTAAGTGTATTTCTAAAAGAATTAAACTTCATTTCTTAAAAAAATTTAAAGGAGGATTTGTTTTATTTGAATAAATATTCTCCGATAAGTTCTTAATTGACTGATTCAGCATTTATCTCTGTGTGTACCTGCGTTGCATGCTTGATTCACAAGCAGGGTATGCATTTATTTATGGAACGGGCCAAACGCCTTGGCAGATTAAATAGATGCATCTATAGGCGTGCATAGTTTATTTTTGTTTGATCGGGTCGTCACTCGGCATGATTTGCACATGATATATATATTGTTGCCTAAGAATTTTAAATTTTGGCATTGCCTTTCATGGCTTGATACGAATCGATAAGATAATGAAAAGAAAAATCTTGGAACCTCCTTATTATTTGACGAGGTATTACCCGTGTTCTTGCTCTGTGTCATAATTGTTATATAAATTTGTGATTTCCTCACATTTTAAATATATTATTAACTGCCCTCTAGTAAATGTCGAAATTGACCATCTCGTCTCTAATTCTTCGAGATTAGATGGGATACTCATTGAGTACACGTTATTTATGTCACGCCGCAAATTCGAGGAGCGCGACAGTGCTCAACCGAGTAAACCCGACCGAGCAAGCCTGTTAGGTCTCATTCTACCCATACTAACTCACGAATAAATAGGAGATGGACTCCATTAATTATATTCTATAAACATATCATTAACGATTTCCATTTCATTTTCATTTGCAACTTCATTCGCCTTTTTAAAGGTATTAAAAGTTTTATACGTCATTGCCAAACGTGAATATTTCTATTTTAAATTCCAATAACACACACTATCCACAACCTGTCTACGGAGCCTCTAAATACAACTGAAGAATAATATGGAAATACCGGCAACAAGGCTCCAGCTATACCTTACACAAATACCAAAATAGACTCCGGAAGAAAGGCGGCATGAGTAACGCAGGGCCCCGAGAGGAAAGGGGCTCACCAATACAGTTGACGGAAATTTGAGGAGATGCTACTGCCGGTGGACTGGAGTACCTGCTATAGAAGCACCTACAATCATAACACGAATGTAGCGCCCCCGGCAAAAGGGACGTCAGTACATTTGAATTGTACTGGTATGTATGAACAAACTTTACCCCAAGCAAAATCAAACAATACACAAGTAACAAACAGTAATAGAATCAACGATCAAATGCACATGAAAGGAACAACTAAAGCCAAACAAGTTTCACAATCACTCCTTTTCCCCTTTCAACATTATTTCATCACATCAATGATTTCACAACTTTCACATATTTTCATGTCAATAGTGATTTTGATCACTTTTCCCACCCTTATTACCTCGTTCACCCTTATTATCTCGTCCACCCTTATCACCCCAACCCACAATTTATTATTTTGTGTTGCGGCGCGCAACCCGATCCCACCGGACAACCACATTTCACAAACAATACAACAACCACAACAATTCACAAAAAACAACAACAACAATTCTCAAGGAATAACAACAACATTTCACAAAGAATTTCCATAACCATCAATAGCATTTCCATCATATACAATAGCCCAATGTATAATTTAAGTCACAACGATAATTTCCCACGACAAGCCACATATGATATTACCACAATTATTTCAATTGCATCAATTACAATTTCTTTCCATCATTTATTACACAGCTCTTACCACACCAACACATTCACACCCACACATTTGGTTTGTTGCCATTTACTTGCACTATCATATCGGAAGATTTACCCAACAACGTTCAAGGCACATTAATCACAATAATTTATAAATAGTCCAAGTAAGTAAACACATACCAATTACCCGTACACCAAACAAGGGGACTTTACAAAGGTTAAAGTTAGCCATACATACCTCGTTTAAGCTTTCCTTAAGTTACTAGAACATTCTGGAAATTCTAGCAATTCCAATCTACTTTGAGACATAACAAAATTTAACACAAATTAGAAAGGTATTCATGGTTTCAGCTCATTTGAGCATTTTATCAAATACTAGTTGAGCATCTTAATTTCAAATCTCTTTTTCAAAGTTTTCCTTCATTCCCTAACCAAATCTTTACTTATTTACGTTAAACAATCTTTCCACAAATCCAATTTGTACATGCATGTATGCATAATAGTATTACACCCAAGATCATAGTCCAATACCCCATCTCATACCCCAAACTCAAAATTAAAGCCTAATGTATAGAATCTTACCTCTTGAATGAAGAACTTATGATTGGGCTCTTTGATTCTTGAAGGTTGATGCAAGTTTTGATGTTTATGAAGCTAGACCTCTCCATTCTCTCTCTATATGCTCTCATATCTCTCTAAAATCAGTAAGAAATGACCCCAAAATGAAACCCAAAGTCTATATATTGAAATGGGGTCGAGTTATAAACATTAAAAAATTAACCCTCCAATGTCGGGTCTACTATAGCAGAATGGACCGCAAAACAAGAATGCTGGCTGCATGATGCACCACAAAATCGGTGCCCAAAACTGGGCTACACTAGCTCAGTCTGCGATAGAAATGCGATCGTAAAGTCAGAAATGCGACAGGTTTTGCGGTTGCAGATTTGACACAGGATCGCATTTTCTAGCCTTTGGTAATTTGATCATAACTTTGCATAGGAATTTCCAAATGACAAACAGTTTGAAGAGTTAGAAACTAGACTCAAAGACCTTTAATTTTATAGGTTAATCATCACATAAAACCTTACTCATATTTAGATATGCTCGTTCAAAGTGGAGCCTTATACGAATTCATTTGAAATCTTAGCCTATTATGAAATTTTCCAATTTGACTTGGACTTACGCCCTTCATTGGACCCCAATTTACTTACCACAACACTTGTACACTTATTTACCAAGTCCAATTGATGTCCACAATGTTAATAGCACATAAAATATCATAATTAGCTTATAAACCACATAAAATATTATAATAAGCCCACTTGGCACCACGAAATCCTAGGTTGCTTAGCAAAATTTTTCCGAGGCCTTACAGTTTATGTACTCAAACTATACTTCTGTGCATTTTTGTTGCACAGGTATATGTAACCCTAGTGGCCTATTGGGCGTATCTGCGCAGATGATTCTGGGACCAGGTGAGTTGCATTATTCGAGGCGACCTGCAGTTAGTATAGCGCCTTTCAGTATATTGTATTTACTTCTTGTCCACTGTATTTCGGACGAATGTTGTATTTTATCTCCTTATCTGTAGATGCTCATGCACTTATGACATCGGGTTCTGGGAGGATTTTGGATTTATTCAGTATTAAGTCTTTTATCGACTTTATGTTCATTTTTGTAAATTTTTTTTATCTAATAATTAACGTATAAGAAATATGATTTCCGCAAATATTAAAATCGGAATTTAATTATGCATTCTTGGTTGGCTTTCCTGATAGCGGTATTCGGTGCCACCACGACCCTTAGTGGATTTTGGATCGTGACAACATGGTATCAGAGCACTAGGTTCCTAGGGTATCACAAGTCATGAGCAAGTCTAGTAGAGTCTTGCAGATCGGTACGGAGATATTTGTACTTATCCTCGGGAGGTTGCAGGACTGTTAGGAGTACTTCCCTTCTTGATTCCTTATCGTGCGATTTGATTCCTGTGAGGCTTATGCCTTTGTTCCTTCCTACTCAATCTTAAGCGATGAAAAATTCTTGTTATAAATCGAGAATTGAAGAATCATAATGGTAATACGGATGTGGTGTGGGATGTTTCTCCCAGTGTAGTTGATTGGGTTATTATCGTCGCCTTATAGAAGTATATTTTAATGTTTTAGCTCAATAACAATACTTTTAAGGGCTTTAGGGTTGGGCACAAGTTTTCATGATGCCTGTGAATAACTATCCCGCAGTAGTGATATGATGGTAGGATGTTTTGCCCACATGTTAGGGCAGAGAATGACTTGAAGAGGGGTTTACTCAGTGCATAATCAAGAGATCCAGTATTTTTTCCCGGGAGGGGAAAGAAAATCAAACTAGGGATTGGTCAGATGTGGGTTGGTGGAAGTAATGAGGCTTTGTATTTGCAAGCGTTGTATAGTTTTCTTCTATGGTGGGATGTCGTTGTCCTAATTTAACGTGCTAAATTTGTCGGTGTTATGACCTTCTACAATTCGCCTTTGGGTCAAGATATTGTGATATAGATTTTGGAGACACAACTGTCAAATATCACAGGGTGCGGTAGTTCAGGATTGAATTAGTATTTCTAATGTTGACGGTTCGGTAAAGATGACCTTTGGAAAGGTTTAAGTTAGCAGCAATTATGGGTTCAGGTGCCACGAAAATAGATTTTTGTTTAATACAGCAAGTGAGAAGCAAAGTATGAGGAAGGACATGTGGGAAGTGTCAGGCGGTGGCTAAAGTTTTTGGAAGGCCGAGTAATCGATTAAGGGGATGAGTTCCGCCAAAGTGGGAGAGCGGTGGAGCCGCATATGTGCTTTATAGTGGGATGACCACCTACCTTAAGGAGAGTTTGGAAAGATTTCGGATTTTAGTGGCTGGCGATTGAAGCCTACGAAATTAATTTGAAGTATGGTCTATCATGCGGTAGGAGATTTAATATAACGGAAAGGAGCCGCTTAAGTGAAGAAGGATGCGGTATAACTTTGAATTGGAAGGATGTTGCCATACATTTGAATGATGTCCATGAGGGGGGGGGGGGTTGATGGACCTGTGCAGTTGGAGAGTAAGCTCAGACCCAGCATGGGTTATTGATGTCGAAGTGATTGTACCCTGTGCAGCGGCATTGGAAGATGCCGGTGAGAGCTTTAATAGGTGGGTTACCCAAGTGACCAGGTTAGCGGCCGCGTGGTTGGCGAGGCTTCTGCGAAGAATCCTATCAGTTATATAGCAAAGAAATTGATTGTGCAAATATGTTTGATGAGTCAGAATATAAGAAGGGGTTTTACAGAAAGATTTCGAGAACTTTGGCGGTTGATTGCGCGAGGTTATGTCAATAAACGATAGAGAGGACGGGTGAATTCTAGATTTGTGATATGATGGCTTCATGCTAAGTGGGAGAGTCCCGCTGCTTATGATTGGGTTGCATGGTTATCTACTTGCGAGATTTTTGGCTATTAGCATATCGATGGGCTATTTCAGCTACGGGAAAGGGCCATAAGTGGTAATTTGAGCAATGAAGTCTTAAAGGTGGGATATCATTGGCCTTATTGGACTATGTTCAAACTTTGGGAAGGATTCAGGATTGTGCTTTGTAAAGGTGCGGGTTCCTAGGGAAGTAATTTTGCCAGGTGCTTCACCAATGGGGTATCCATGTGCTAGAAGATTTATGGAATTTATTATATTCGGGGCGGGTGGCTCTCATAAGCGGTCCTAGTGAAATCCAAAAGATAAAGTGTGGTACCTAATGATTTCGAACCTATAAGTACAATTAAGAATCACGATTTGTAGCAGCTTATGAGAAGGTGCCCAGAGTGTTCTATGATATTTTAACTTGCGGTATAGCATTCGAGAGATATGAAACAGTTCGTGGGATTTGAGATAGCATGGTCTCGTGATTCAAAGTCACTCGAGATGAGTGCAGATGGAGTATGTTATTTGTTGGATGGAATTAGTATTATATCTAAGACAGTTAGGGTGAATCGAAAGGATATAGATTGGTTAGCCATAATTTAGTTGGCATGATTGGTGGTTGAGATCAGCTCTTTCAGTATGATTAAGTTATGCAAGTAATCTGTGGCGGTGCGTATGAGACTTGTCAGTTGCTGTAATTGATATTATTCTGAAGCATTCTATTGTTATGTCTTGTTATGTGAAAGTGGATTCCGGAAAGGCTATGGTGCCTTACACCACTACTTAGAGATTTGTGTATTTTTACGGTTATAAGAATTTGCCTGTGTGTTGATATGCTTCTCCTGAAGCGAGTTCAATGAAAAGCTTTTATGTGATGAAGTGTTGACCTATTAGAAGTTTCGGGTTATGATAAGGGTCATGTTTTGTCGTATATTGGCATGTTGGGTGCAGTGACTAGTATGGGATTTTAAGTGAAAGGAATCAAGGTTGCAGTTCGGTGCCGACAAGGATATCACGAGCTCGGATGAGCACAAAATGAGTTTCGATGTTTAAAGTAAGTAGTATTGTTATCAGCGTCACCTGAGATAGGTGTTTCATGAAAAAGGCTTTGCATCCTGGTTAGGTATTCTTGATCGCTTTTTAGCGTTAGTACGGCCAGTGGTTTGGATGTGTGGACCTGTTATGTCTTTCGGAAGGTTATGGGAGCGAGTCCCACAGGAAGATTGTATAAGTGTCGCATGTAGTCACTTGATTGATTGAAGAAGCTAAACCAAGTATGAAGATTTGTAATGATATCGATAAGTTGAGGATATATGCCTGGAGGGCACTCAGTTATGGAGTTGTGGACTGTGGATGAGTACTCCGGTTATGATGGTTTTCCTTGTGTGTTATGAGAAGAGGAAAATTAGTATGGACCTTTGAAAGGTTATTGGCTTAGTTTTATATGATCAGGATTGACTTGGGGTCGGTGGATAGATTAAAATGTGAATTTGGACTCTATGTCAGGCCAGTTATGTTCATTTCAGTAATGCGCTCCTTATGGAGTAGTTAGGGTATTATTTCGTTGTCAGATATTTCATGTAGTGATGCATTGCACCGCGCCATGTGAGTTGTGAGACGGCATAAGGAATTTCTTATGTGTTGAGGATCCGCGTAGAAATGATATATTATGAGCAAGATGGCTCTTGAGATTTAAATTGTATATCGCACCTCAGTTGTGCTTGAGTTTTGTAGCTTATGGCGCTATATGTTCCCTCAGGGATGTTATTATGCATTTAGCATGCTTATGACCGATATTCGATATTTTGTTATAATGAGCAAATTTGGCTCGATGAACATCTCCTTATGTGAGATCTATGTGTGGATCGGGTTGCACGCCGCAGCTGTGTGATGTTGAGTATAGTTTTCTATATGCTATTTTTTGTGCCTTGCTTCCTGTTTTCTAAGGAAAGTCTGTATTAGTGCGTGAGTTAGGCAATTCCTTCCAGAGTTCATTTTCCTTTCGTATCGCATTCGAATTGGTGGCCTATTGGCACATTGTGGCATCATATGAGACTTTTGATTATTTCTGGGGTGGCTTATTGCCTGAGCAATTCATACTGGGTGAGATGAAGAGTTTTGGATTTAGGATCAGTGCAATCTGAGTATATGAAGTAAATTATGGAGATAAGACCATTATTTGGTCCTTAATGAGGTGATGGTTTTGTCAGGGGTATGGACCTAATAATTTGTTGTCTCGGCAGTTGGTTATGAATTTCTGCACATCTCTTCCATCGTGGCGGTATTGTAAAGGTTAGAGTAAGACCTGTGTAAGTCATGGGGTGCAATGGGGGCATCAGATTAGTAGGATTTTGACTAAGTTGATGAAAAAATATTATTGGGATCCGGTGAGTAAAGTGACGCAAGGCGTGAATTCAGCTAAGGTATGCAGTCATGTTTGGGTACAACGTGTAGTAATTGATATGGTGATCATATGTTGGAAACAGGTTGGGCACAGAATACCGGATGTTGGAATTGGGCTCTAAGGTTTATTTGGTGAATAAAAGTGAATATCTTCAGAATTGACCGAGCTGATGTGCTCAACTAAGTTGTGGTGGCATGGAAAGGTGCATGTGAAGTTAAACAGCGATTTCAGACTACTTCAGTGTAGTTCTCAGCGCGTTCGAGGACGAACGTATTTTTAAGTGGGAGAGAATGTAACGACCTGATCGGTCATTTTGCGTTCTAGCACTCCGTTCAGTAATCAGAGGCCATGAGCAGCTTTGTTTCAGGTATTATGACATGTACGCGTGGTCGGAATTGAATTTCGGGAAGTTCAGGGTTGATTTTGAAAGAGCATTCTCATTTCGGAAGCTTAAAGTTGAAAGAATGAACTAGGATTAGAATTTTGAGTAAACGACCTTGAAATCAGGATCTAAAGGTTCCAGCAGGTTCGTATGATGATTTCACACTTGGGCATATGCCCGGTTTGGGTTTTGGATAACTCGGGCGTGTTTTGGCACCTATTATGGAAGTTAGCATTTTAGAAAAAATTTCATAAGTTTGGCTTGAAGTGAATTTCAGTATTATCGATGTCTGTTTGGGATTCCGAGACTGTGAATAGCTCCGTATGGTGATTCTGGAGCTGGGGGCACTATTGGAAGTGAATTCGGAGGTCCGTAGGTTATTTTGGAGCCATTTGGCTCAAGATAGAAATTTGAAGGTTTTTGAGAAGTTTGATCGGAGATGGACTTTTTGATATCAGGGTCGGAATCCGATTCTGAATGTTGGAGTAGGTCTATAATGTCGAATATAACTTGTGTGCAAAATTTGAGGTCAATCAGACGTAATTTGATAGGTTTAAGCATCGAAAGTAGAAGTTGGAAGTTCTAAAGTTCATAAAGCTTGGATTGGGGGTTGATTCATGATTTTAGCGTTGTTTGATGTAATTTGAGGCCTCTAGCAAGTACGTAACGTATTTTAGGATTGGTTGGTAAGTTTGGTTGAGGTCTCGGGGGCCTCGGATGGATTTCGGGTGGTTAACAGATCAAAAATGGGATTTTTGGAAGGTTGAGGATTTGCTTGTTACTGTCATAATCGCACCTGCAGAAGAGGGGCCGCAAGTGCGAATCCACAAAAGCGGCTAGGAAGGCGCAGGTGCAGATTTTGGTCAAAGGCTTGAGGACCGCAGATGCGGTCAAGGTTCCGTAGAAGCGGGACCGCATCTGCGGAGAGGAAATCGCAGAAGCGGAAGAGGGCATCTTGGAGAGGACCGCAGATGCGGTCAGAGTTCTGCATAAGAGGGACCGCATCAGTGGGAGGCACATCGCAGAAGCAAAAAGGGGGTGGCCCAGGGGAGAACGCAGATGCGGCATTTCAACAGCACCTGCGAAGCTGCAGAAACAGTCAATGAACCGCAGGTGCGGAAATAGCTGGAGGCAGAAGGTTGTTTTAAACTCGGGGTTTGGTCATTCTTCTCCCATTTTTCACTTGGCATGGGCAATTTTGGGGAGCTTCAAGAGGGAATTTTCGTCATCAACGACAAGGTAAGATATCCCCACCTATTATGAGTTAAATACATCAATTATGTATGGATTTAAGTATGAATTGTATAGAAAAACTTGGGGTTTGAGGGAAAAACCTAGAAATTATATTCTTGAAATTTAACCACGATATTGAGTATGGAATTAAGTGAAAATTATATATTTGAGTTCCTAAGGTCAAGGATAATCTTTATTTTCGAAAAAATTTGGATTCCCGGTATGTGGGCGTTTTGGTCAACTCTTCGATCGGAGTTAGGAATTGTTATAAATTAGATTGTAATGAATAATTGAGCATATATTAATGGATTTGCGTAACCGTTGGCTAGTTTTGGAGCGTGGTACATCAGGTAGAGTCTTCGGAAGGGCGTGGGATGCCGGTTATGGATCTTTGGAGCAAGGTGAGTCTCCTTTCGAACCTTGTAAGAGGGAATTGTCCCCATAGGTGAAATAATTGATCATGTGCTCCTATTTGCGGGGGTTACGTACGCACGAGGTGACGAGAGTCCATGCATAGCTACTACTATGCTATTGTCCGGGTGGTTAGGACCCAAAATCATGTTATATTTGGATTATATATAAAACCATTGTTAGCTTGAAGTGCTTAAATAACATTGAATTAGTAAGTGAATTTCTTAAAGAATTAAACATTATTTCTTAAAAATTGTTAAAGTTGGATTTGTTTTATTTGAATAAATATTTCCCGATAAGTTCATAATTGACTGATTGCGCATGTATCTCTATGTGTACCTGCGTTGCATGCATGATTCACGAGCAGGGTATGTGTTTATTTATGGAACGGGCCGAATGCCTCGGCAGATTAAATAGATGCATCTATAGGCGCGTCGTCGACCCTCGACAAGTGTACAGTTTATTTCTGTTGGATCGGGCCATCGCCTCGACATGATTTGCGCTTGATATATATATTGTTGCCTAAGAATTTTAAATGTTGAAATTGCCTTTCATGGCTTTATACGAATCGATACGATAATGGAAAGAAAAATCTCAGAACCTCCTTATTATTTGAGGAGGTGTTACACGTTTGCTTGCTCTGTTTTATAATTATTATATAAATCTATGATTTCCCCACATTTTTAGTATATTGTTTATCGACCTCTAGTAAGTTTCGAAGTTGACCATCTCGTCTCTACTTCTTCGAGTTTTGACGAGATACTCATTGAGTACACGTTGTTTACGCACTCATACTACAGTTCTGTGCATTTTTGTTGCACTGGTATATGTAACCCTTGTGGCCTATTGGACGTAGTTGCGCGGATGATTCTGGGACTAGGTGAGTTGCTTTATTTGAGGTGACCCGCAGCTAGTATAGTCCCTTTCAGTATATTATATTTACTTCTTGTCCACCGTATTTCGGATGAATATTATATTTTATTTCCTAATCTATAGATGCTCATGCACTTGTGACATCGGGTTCTGGGAGGATTTTGAATGTATTCAGTATTAAGTCTTTTATCGACTTTATGTTCATTTTTGTTAAATTTTTAATTATCTAATATTTAACGTATAAGAAAAATGATTTCCTCAAATATTGAAACTGGAATTTAACTAAGCATCTTGGTTGGCTTGCCTGATAGCGGTGTCCGGCACCACCACGACCCGTAGTGGATTTTGGGTCGTGATAGCTAATATAGCCCAAGTTAATCCATCTAAATGGTTGGTATAATTTGGGCTTTATTTGTAGCTTCAATTAGATCATAATAAGAAAATTTATCAAAACATAGAAATATCATATTTTTGAGTTTGGTTTGTTTGAATAACCATGATAAATAAAGAAAAAAATATTTTAAATGTTTGTTTTTGTAATTGAGCAAATTGTAAAAGAACAAATAAGCGAAAATAACTTTTGACTTGGGTAAGATGGAGTATGATCCATTTTTTAGCTTAAATTTACTTGCTAATTTAACTCGAAAAATTGACATTGAGTAACAATATATATTAGGAATTTACAAAAATTTAGTGTTAGCTTACGTTTGCCAAAGGCAACCCAAAAGAATTAGCATTATATAACCAAATCTCCAAACTACTTCCATATTTATTCTCTGTCCCCGTAACCCTATCTCTCGTTGTCGTCTCCCTCTTCCTCTATCTCTCCATATATTTTTCTTCTATCTCTCCTTTATCTCATGGTTTATTAGAGAAATAAACAAGTTAATCTTTGTGTAATTCAAAAATATTTTGTAAGAAAGAAAAGTAAATTCAATCCTATAATTCAAGGTTGTTAATTGTCTAAAACGTTGGCTGTTATGATTAAGGTGTCATTTTATTGGGGGAAAGATGTCCACAAACTTCAAAATCTTCTTCTCCACTTTTGACAAACTCTATGTGTTTGGATTGTTTTACGATAAAAGACAATCAATGAGACAAGATATCACTCTTTGATTTTTTTGGGGTTAGAGATAGTGGTAAGATTTGGGGAAATAGGGCTTCATACCAGGGGCGGCCATAACTTCATTTTTTTTTTCTGTTTTAAAAAAAAATAGTATTAACCCCATCTTCTATATTAATTGTATGTATCTCTCTCTCTATATATATAATGGTATACAATGAAGCAAAATAAAGTTGTGATATATATTTTTGTATACACATGATTTGATGTGTTATACGGTACCTATGCATACTCCGGCCGGCTTGCAGGCGCAGGTGCCGACGAAATCACCTAGGTAGGCACATCTCTCCTCTCTCCCTCAGTCCTATCTCTATCCTTCCTCTTTTTTCTATCCCCCATCTTTTTCTTCTGTAACGACTCGGCCGGTTATTTTTAGAATTTATGTCCCGATCCCCTATTAACTATTTTTTCCAAGTTTATTTTCTGCTATTTTGATTTGCTGGGATGTTTGGTTTGAAATTTCGAAGAGTTTTGGGACACTTAGTCCCTAAAGGAGAGCTTAAGTCTTAAAAATTTGACCATAGTCGGAATAGTGTGAAGACGGTCTTGGAATCGAAATCCGATGGTTCTGCTAGCTCCGTTAGGTGATTTCGGGCTTAGAGTTGTGTTCAGATTATGTTTTAGAGGTCCGTAGCTAATTCAGGCTTGAAATGCCGAAAGTAGAATTTTTAAAGTTTCCGGTTGATAGGTGAGATTTTGATCTGAGAGTCGGAATGGAATTCCGAGAGTTGTTGTAGCTTTATTTTGTCATTTGGGATGTGTGTGTAAAATTTCAGGTCATTCGGACATTGTTTGGTCATGTATTTGATCGAAAGTGCATTTCGGAAGTTTTTGGAAACTTAGGCTTGAATTCGATGAGTTTTGGGTAATTTGATGTTGTTTGAGGTATTTTTATCATTGGAACAGGTTTGAATGATGTTATGAATTTTGTTGGCATGTTTGATCGGGGTCTCATGAGGCTAGGATAAGTTTTGGAAGAGTTTTTGGAAGATTTATACCATTTTGAACATAAGCATGTGATGATCCAAAGGACCATTTTTAGTTCTAGAGATCGAAATTTGATTTCGAGACATCCAAAATTTTAATAATGAATTATAGGAGTGATCTGGAAAGTTTGGTGTAATTTCATCAAGTCGAAATTGAGTTTTTGACGCGAAACATGAGTTAATTGTTTAACAAGCGAAACGGGTATTGCACAGAGAAAATGAGCTCCAAATTGTGTTTCTATTGACGTAATAGTTTCGTATTATTATTTGTGACTCATAGGAACAAGAATCGTCACATTCCGAGTTCGTATGATGGAGTTAGAGCATTTTTAGTAAAATAAAAAGCTGTTGCAATTTTCTGGGTATTTGCTGGTATTTTCGCAGATGCGATGAACAATCCGCTTTTGCGATGAACAGTGATTCAACATCTACGTTGAGCAGTCCGCTTCTGCAGTGAACAGTACCACAGAAGAGAAAATGCTGGATATTGTATAATTCGGGCAGTTCGAGAGTTTTTCTCATTTTTGAGCTATGGGGTTCGGATTGAAGTGATTTTCGAAGTGATTTTCACCAAATGGATTTGGGTAAGTGTTCTATATGAAAAAGTAATTATATTTAATGATTCCATGGTTATTTTTATTAAGAATTAGTGAATTAAATGGAAGAAATTGGAGAAAATTGTAAACCTTTCAAAAAACGAAAATTCTAGATTTGGAGGCCGAATTGTTGTGGGATTTTGGTAAAATTTGTATGGTTGGACTCGTTGTAGGATGGGATTTCATATTTTGTAACTTTTACCTGATTTCGAGATGTGGACCCGAGGGGTGTTTTGGTTATTTTATATAATTTTGCGTATTGGCTTAGAATTTAATTGTAGAATCAATTACTTGAAGTATTATTTATAATATGCAATTTAATTGAATAGATTTGGGCTATTTGGAGTCGGGTACTCATGGCAAAAGCGTGATATCGGGTTGACTTGCACTTGTTTGAGGTAAGTGGCTTCTCTAACCTTGTGTAGGGGACTCTCCCCTTAGGATTGATATTGTGGTAACTAAATGCCCTGTACGTAAGGTGACGAAAGCGTACTTGTGCTAATTGTTGAAAATCCTATTTTTCATTAAAAATAGCCTTGAATTGTATTTTCCTTTCTTGTTTATACTACTTGGAATTTAAGTCTGCTGTTAAATCTAAGGAAGCATGTCAATTGACTTAACTGATTTACTTGCTCAAAATGCCTTATCTGGATTCTGTGCAGTAGGCTAGGCTAGACTATTTGTTTTGGCTTTTTGTGAAGTTGATATTTTCTGAGTATTTATCTGATTGTTGATGTGTATTTACATTGGGACTACGGATGTGGGATTCCGGTAGCTTCGCCCCCTTGTCTGTTTACTTTGGGACTGCGAGTTTGATTCCTGATAGATCCCCCTACATATTAACTTTGAGACTGCGGGTTTGATTACCGATAGATCCCCCTGCACAGTTATATGAAACTACGGGGATGTACCCGATAGATTCCCCAGTACTGGGTATTTATAGTTGGACTATGGGACGGTATCCCAGAAGATCCACTGGGTATTTATATTTGGGACTACAGGTTAGATTCCCGGGAGATCCCTTGTACATCGATAGTTGGACTACGGGACGGTATACCGGGAGATCCACTGGACAGATGATAGTTGAATTATGGGACGGTATCCCAGGAGATCCACTGGACAAATGAAATATAAATAGGACTCAGGATGATATCCTAGAGATCCCCAGTTGGTATTATTGGTACTAAATTGTTTTTCCTCTGGTGTTTATTGTATTTGCGTTGTTCTGTGAACTTGTTGTTGTTCTCTTTACACTGTGCTAAGTTACTGATGTTCTCACTTACTTATACTGCTCCTTTCACACTATTGATTATACCTTGTATTTTACCTCAGTAGGGCCCTGACCTTCCTCGTCACTACCCAATCGAGGTTAGGCTTGGCACTTACTGAGTAACGCTGTGGTGTACTCATGCCCTTTTTTAACATATTTTTCATGTGCAGATCCAGGTACTTATATTATGTCCTATCACCCCTGAGGCGAGGCGACTGCTCTATTGACTTCGAGCTATATCTGTCGCGTCCACAGATCGAGGAGTCTCTTTCTATGTATGTGTTTAGTATTTGGCCCTTTTGTACCTATGTACTTCTCTTCTTGTTAGACATTCTAATGATTAGAGCTATGTAGTACTTTCTTAGCTTGTGGATCCATGAGTTTCTGGGTTTTGGGATAGTGTATCCGAATTTGAGGTTGTGTTTATATGCCAAACGAAATTTACATATTGTTCCATTAAGTTATTTTGACTTTTGTCTATTTGATTCCGCAAGTTTAGATTATTTTTGCATTGTTAGGCTTACCTAGTCATAGGGACTAGGTGCCATCACGATAGTTTATGGAGGGCGAACTGGAGTCGTGACAAGTTGGTATCAGAGCTCTAGGTTCGTAGGAGTCATGGATCACAAGCCGGTTTATTAGAGTCTAGCTGATCGGTATGGAGACGTCTGTACTTATCTACGAGAGGCTATGTAACCGAGAGGAAAAAATTCCACTTCATCATTCCTTATCGTGCGTTATTTATTCAGTTTGGAGCCTATGTCACATGTTCCTTTTGCAACCACTCGTGTATTGAAATTGTGCACTCAGTATCAATTATGCGTCGACGGTTCGTGATGCTACAGAAGGATTATAAAGGGCCAAGAAATTGCTCAACCATTATTACCGCGTGTCATCCATATCGATAATGCAGAATATGGAGAGATCATTCAATTGTGCAGATGGGGTTGCAATAGGTTCTGACGTCTGGTTGATAAGTACGGTCTTAAGAAGGTTTACTTAATTGCCTAATCATAGCAGTAATGGTAGAGTCACTAGATGGATGTAGATCTGAAGATAGTTGGTGGTAATAAAGACTATGTGGTTTATATGAGATGTCTATTTAGCGGAGGGTACAATTAGCGACCGAGATACTGGAGGATGCGAGTTTAGCTGTCCTAAGAATAACATGTGCCAAATGAACGGCTTATGGTGTCTTATGATGGTGACGTACGAGTGATAAAGGTTAGTATTGTGGAGTATCAGGATGTATCTTATGGCTTTACACCAAGTGAAGGGAGTCCACTATCAACGATCAAATTGTGGGTCATGTGTCATATCATATTTGGCCTGAAGTATTTATGTGGTATTCAAAGTTTCTCTGAAACTTGTATATGAGTAAGAGCTGAGATTTATATGGGATGATGTTAGGACTTTCGATATTCCTATGTCCATAATAATTCTACATTTTAGTATCAGCAAGGAAATGGAAACAATTTCAGAATACTCATAGTGCACCAGTTAATCAAGGCACTCGCATGGGATAATCATCTTTTAATACACCACTAGCATGGGATTCCTGAAATGGTTATTCTAGTTATCCGACACAGACTCAGTATGAGCAGTTGAACTGTAGATGGGTTGTTATGAATGTGGTGATACTAGAAACATCATGAGAAATTGTCCTAGACTTGGGAGAAATCTATTTCACCAGAGCACTCGGTCCACACACTCCATTATAGTTACTAATCTACATACACTACAAGTTAGAGATGGAGGGCGAGCGGGTAGATGTCACCTGAGAGGTGGAGGCCCGACCCATTGATATAATTGCTATGGTGTGGCTGAGGCCACTACACCAGATGGTGTCATTACTTGTACAATTCGGATTGTTATAAAAAGGATTTTTTTTCTTTTTCCTTAAATCGATTCGGTTATGAGTATCGAGGCAAGCCTTTTAATATGCCCCACTCATGAGTGGGATTCGTAATCTGTAAATCTACTTATGTGAATACTCACGTTAGGTTATATATGGAGATAGTTATTTCTATCATTATGTGTTGGTCACTAAGAATTTCTATGATGCTAAAAGTGACATCCTATTACTTACTACAGTGGGTTTTGATGTGATTTTAGGATAATTAAATTCAATTGTGAATTATATGCCCTATCAATATGCGGGTTCATATTTGTTGTGATTTGACGACAATTATTTAAAAGAAGAAAGAAAGGAAATGAAAATTTTCAGTTGGCACAATGTGCAAATACTTGTGATTCAGAGTTGGGGATGAGATCCTCACATTTTTACATAATGTGAAATATTTTAAACTGGGCTACAAGCTGCGGTGGATGTTATATAAGGACGAGGTCCTGGTGGTGAAAAGTTTATGTGTTTAAAATTCTCCTTTTATGAAATTTAAAAAAATTGTATTATCTTTTAAACGCGAGTCATGCCTGTTGGGCTTATTTGACAATTCTTGTATATTTCTGGTCATATTCAACCATTTTTGTATTGTAAACATTGAGCTTTGGCCTATGAGATAAGCGCCCAAGTGGCGTTAAATGTGACTCGTTAATTTGGGTAAGTAATTATGAGGTCTCAATGCCTCGTTATGAGTAAAGTAGGGGTCTGAAATAAGATATTTGTTAACATAGGGTTAATTGGAAATGTTGTGATTTATGAAAAACTATTATGGCCAGAGACATGGTTATGGGCATACAAACGATGTGTTTCGTGTCCAGATATCTGTATGATAATGTGATGCTTGTAATGTTGAGATTAGTGTTATTGATATATACATTGTGGTGTTTCATTGGGTTGTGGATGTGTTTTTAGGAGTTGTTTTGGTGTTACTCTGACAGGTGGATAGTCCCAATTACATGGGAGACTCTACCAAAATTTCTAAAAATTTTCGGAGTTAGAAAAATTTGAGACATTAAGATGTGCGAAGAAAGAGATAAGCTACGTTGTGTATTTGAGGACGAATGACCCTGAGTGTGGGAGAATGTAACATCCCGGAGAACAATTTTGAAGTATATAAGCACTATTAAAAGTTGAAGTGTGTTGAAATAAGACTAAAAATTTGTGATAATGTGGAATTCGGTTCCTACGACGAATGTTAGATGTTGAAGTTTGGTTCCTGTTCTAAGGTTAAGTACTAAGGATGAGGTGAAACCTTCAGTTAAGTTGAAAGATCAATTACAGTAATTTACTTGATAATGGTTTTATTTGGCCCAGTATATCACCTTGGGGGTGCTCCTGTCTTGTTTTTGAAGAAGAAGGATGGTTTCATACGTATTTGTATTGATTATCGCCAGTTGAACAAGGCTACAGTGAAGAACCGTTATCCTTTGCCTGGTATTGATGATATGTTTAACTAGCTTCAGGGTGCATGGGTGTTTTCTAAGATTGACTTGCGCTCAGGTTACCATCAATTGAAGGTTCGCAAGCTAGATATCCCGAAGACTGCTTTCAGGAGTCGGTATGATCATTATGAGTTCCTTGTATTTCATTTGGGCTGACCAATGCCCCAACAACTTTTGTGCATTTGATGCACAATGTATTTTGGCCATATCATTACTTTTTGTTATCATCTTTATTGATGACATTCTGGTGTATTCCCAGAGTCGGGAAGATCAAGAGCAACACCTGAGGACAATGCTTCAGACTCTGAGAGAAAAAAAATTATATGCAAAGTTTTCAAAATGTGAGTTCTGGTTGTATTCTGTGGCATTATTAGGCCATGTGGTATAGAGTGAGGGTATTCGAGTGGATCCGAAAAAGGTAGAAGTAGTGCAGAGTTGGCCCAGTCCATCCTCAGCGATAGAGATCCGCAGTTTCCTTGGCGTGGCAGGTTACTACCACCATTTTATAGAGGGGTTTTCATCTATTGCAGCCCCTATGACCAGACTGACCCAGAAGGGTGCTCTATTCCAATGGGCAGAAGAGTGTAGGGCGAGCTTTCAGAAGCTCAAGACAGTTTTGACTACAACCCAATTTTGATATTTCCTGCATGTTTGTAGTCTTATACTGTCTATTGTGAAGCCTCGAGGATTGGCCTTAGAGCGGTATTGATGCAGGATGGTAGGGTGATTGCCTATGCATCTAGATAGTTGAAGGTAAATAAGAAGATTATCCTGTTCACGATCTTGAGTTAGCTGCTATTGCTTACGCCTTAAAGATCTGGCGTCATTATTTGTACGGTGTATCTTGTGAGATTTATACTGATCACCGGAGCTTGCAACACCTGTTCAAGCAAAAGGATCTAAATTTGCACCAGAGGATATGGTTAGAGTTGCAGAAGTATTATGACATCACTATCCTCTATCACCCGAGCAAGGCCAGTGTAGTGGCCGATGTATTGAGTCGTCAGGTAGATAGTTTGGGAAGTTTGGCTTACCTACAAGCATTAGAGAGGCCTATGGCAATGGATGTTCAGGCCTTAGCCAGGCAGTTTGTGAGATTGGATCTTTCGGAGCCTAGTCGGGTTTGTACCTCAGTGCCTAACATGTGAGCAGGTGAAATATAAGCACCAGAGACCCGGTGGATTGGTTCGATCCGGGTAAGCCGAGATTATTGGGCACAGACGTGGTTCAGGATGCTTTGGATAAGGTTAAGGTGATTCAGGATAGACTCCATACAGCCCAGTCCAGACAGAAGAACCATGTGGACCAGAAGGTTCGATATGTTTCCTATATGGTTGGGGATCGAGTTCTGCTTTGTGTTTCGCCGATAAAGGGCATTATGAGATTTGGGAAGAAAGGGAAGTTGAGTTTAAGGTTTATTGGCCCTTTTGAGATATTGAGGCAAGTTGGGGATGTTGCTTATGAACTTGCCTTACCTACCAGCTTGGTAGGACTTCACTCGGTATTTCGTGTTTCTATGCTCCTGAGGTATCACAGTGATCCATCGCATGTGTTAGATTTCAGTGCAGTCTAGTTGGACAAAGATCTATGCTATGTTGAGGAGCCAGTGGCTATATTGGACAGGCAGGTTAGAAAGTTGAGGTCAAAGAATATTGCATCAGTAAAGGTTCAGTGGCGGGGCCAGCCGGTCGGGGAGGCGACCTGGGAGACCAAGCAGGATATGTGCAGTCGCTACCCTCATCTTTTCGCTACTTCAGGTATGTATTTATGCTTGTTCGAGGACGAACGGATATTCAAATGTGGGAGGATGTAATGACCCGACCGGTCATTTATAGAATTTATGCCCCGATCCCCCATTAATTGTTTTCCCCAAGTTTAGTTTTTGCTATTTTGATTTGCCGGGATATTCGGTTTTAAATTTCGGAGAGTTTTGGGACACTTAGTCCCTAAATGAGAGCTTAAGTCTTAGAAATTTGACCATAGTTAGAACAGTGTGAAGACAGTCTCGGAAAGGAAATCTGATTATTCTATTAGCTCCGTTAGGTGATTTCGGGCTTAGAGGTGTGTTCGGATTGTGTTTTGGAGGTCCGTAGCTAATTTAGGCTTGAAATGCCGAAAGTTGAATTTTTAAAGTTTCCGGTTGATAGGTGAGATTTCGATCCGAGGTTCGGAATGGAATTCCGAGAGTCGCTATAGCTTTATTTTGTCATTTGAGATGTATGTGCAAAATTTTAGGCCATTCGGACATCGTTTGGTCGGGTTTTTGATCGAAAGTGTATTTCAGAAGTTTTTTGAAACTTAGACTTGAAGTCGATGAGTTTGGAGTAATTTGATGTTTTTTGAGGTGTTTTGATGATTGGAACAGGTTTGATTGATGTAATGAATTATGTTGGCATGTTTGGTCGTGGTCCCATGAGGCTAGGATAAGTTTTTGAAGAGTTTTTGGAAGATTTTTGCCGTTTTGAGCATAAGCATGTGATGATCCAAAGGACCATTTTTAGTTCTAGAGATCGAAATTTGATTTCGAGACTTTCAAAATTTTAATAATGAATTATAGGAGTGATCTAGAAATTTTGGTCTAATTTTATCAGGTCGCGATTGGGTTTTTGTCGCGAAACATGAGTTAATTATTAAACAAGTGAAACGGATTTTACACTAAGCAAATGAGTTCCAAATTGTCTTTCGATTGAAGTAATAGGTTCGTATTATTATTTGTGACTCATAGGAATAAGAATCATCGCATTCCGAGTTCGTATGATGGAGTTAGAGCATTTTTAATGAAATAAAATGCTGTTGTAATTTTCTGGGCACTCTCTGGTATTTTTGCAGATGCGATGAAAAGTACGCTTTTGCGATGAACAGTGATTCCACTTCTATGGTGAACAGTCCGCTTCTGCGGTGAACAGTGGTTCCGCTTTTACGATAAACAGTACCGCATAAGTGAAAATGCTGGACATTGTATAATTTAGGCAGTCTGAGAGTTTTTCTCATTTTTTGAGCTATGGAGCTCGGATTGAAGCGATTTTCACCAAATGGATTGTGGTAAGTATTCTATATCCAAAAGTGATTATATTTAATGGTTCCATGGTTATTTGCATCAAGAATTAGTGAATCAAATGGAAGAAATTAGAGAAAATTGTAAACCTTTCAAAAAACGAAAATTCTAGATTTGGAGGCCGAATTGTTATCGAATTTTGGTAAAATTTGTATGGTTGGACTCATTGTAGGACGGGATTTCATATTTTGTAACTTTTATCCAATTTCGAGACATGGGCCCGAGGGGTGTTTTGGTCATTTTACATAATTTTGCGTATTAGCTTAGAATTTAATTGTAGAATCAATTACTTGAAGTATTATTTACAATATGTAATTTAATTGAATAGATTTGGGTCATTTGGAGTCGGGTACTCATGGCAAAAGTGTGATATCGGGTGGACTTGCACTTGTTCGAGGTAAGTGGCTTGTGTAACCTTGTGTGGGGGACTCTCCCCTTAGGATTGATATTGTGGTAACTGAAATACCATGTGCGTGAGGTGACGAGTGCGTACTTGTGCTAATTATTGAAAATCCTATTTTTCATTAAAAATAGCCTTGAATTGTATTTTCCTTTCTTGTTTATACTATTTTGTTTTTGGCAAACCACTAGGCTGAGCGCCTAGGGCTAATTTTTATTACTAAAAGAAAATTAAACAATAAATTACATTTTCAGGTGGTCTTAATCTACGAAAGTGATAACATTTGAAAATTACATTAAAATTATTATCAATATTGAGTAGTGCGCTCAATATTGATATCACAGGATGATTGCTAGCTACACCACTCATGGAAAATCTAACAAAGCCAAAGTACTTTGCATCCTTAAATTGCTCTTGATGATGCTCCCAGTTCCATTTCCAATTTTAGTTCTTGAACCTGTATTTTCTCCATTTTTGCTATATCATTCATGTGCATGTCACCTTTCCTTCATCAAGGGAGTGAGCACATTGTGCTGATACCACCTATAGAGGTCGTAGTAAGTTGCACGGCATGATTAGAGTAATATTCGTGTCTCCTAAATCGATCTACATTATAATCTTCTTGCATTCGCAGGCATCTGCATAGGCAATATGTGCCCAAATTTGAATCATTATTCTTTTGTCCGTGCTCTTTTGCATGCCCATTTCTTGCGTGTTTCTTGTTTGAAAATTTGCATGTTGTCCTTGCATTTTTTCCTTCCCATTCCTGTCTAATAATCCTGGATTGTTAACGTCCATTCTATGTCTGTGTTCCAACTCCTCATAAAGCCTTGTTCTTACTAGACTATAGTACATGTTGTTACTATTGTGCATTAGCAATGATCCATACATATTCATTCTCGTTGCCTCCTCCTTTGTGTGCTCGTTGTCCCTTTGCATTTTCCAGCTGATGTGCTTTATTTCCTTTACGTGTGCATTACTGCTTGTTTGAAAATGCAGTGTCCACAGCCTTGGGTCATATTTTAAGTGAACATAAGATTCTACCGAAAGTTTTATTTTTTGAGTCCCAAAAAGCATGCCTTCCATTTTGACTGGTAATGTCAGGCATGCTCCAATGCCTTTTCCTCCTATCGAGAACTTTTCCTCAATCCAATTCCTTTCCCTATATTGAACCTCCTCTTCAATCTTCTGGGAATCCATCAAACAATATGCTTTAAGCATTGACACATGATCTTCCCCTGCAAAACAGTAAACTATGTTAGTATCGATCTTTTGTAGCCATATGCACCTATTCCCATTCTTCTTCTTGTTGTTCTTGCTGTAAATTCCACTCCAAAGATTGTACTGCTCTCGCACAAAATTAGCATAACATTTGAATAAAGCATTTATTCTGTTGGGAATGTCCAAAACTTTATATAAAACTCCACATAGTTTTAGGTTCCCAAAATGCATGCCTTCACTTTGGCCGATACTACTGCCTTTTGTTCCTATTGATAACATCCTTATCTTTAATTTTCTCTCATTGGATTGAATGCATTAAATTGATACCACCAATTGAGAGTCCATTAAAGAATAGGCTGTCACCATATAGAAAGGCAATGTAATAGTAAAAAATCATGTACTTCCTACTGCCCATTAGTTTGTAATGCCATGGCTTTATGTGTTGTGGTTTGCTTTTATCTCCCATGCGTCTGTCCAAAACATTACACCAGCAGTTCTCGAGCTTGGTATGAAACATACTGTCAAGCTTCTCGAGAAAGACCGAGGTCTTGTATTAATTTTGTTTCTTTTGTTGTTTTTATTGTCCAAAGATTTGCCCCAGCCAATAGGTAAAAAGTAAACTTCACCCAACGTTCCTTGTTGTAGTATCCCAAGGCGTATGTCTACACATTGTTCCATCTTCCTTGGCATTTGTATCCATGTCTGGAAACTATTTGTTCTTATTGAGTAATGTTCCTCGATCGTATACTCCACCTTGATATCCTGATCACCAAATATCAATACCCAAAGGTTAGTCGAATAGTAGTGCATTTGTACATAAATATTTCATGCAAAAAAACAAATAATGTTAGCCCAAAAATACTGTATTTTGATTGCCTCCCCCAGGATTTGATTGTAGCCTTGCAATTGATCCTCTCTCCTTCTTTTGATATCCACTTGCAACATCTCTAGTTTCTTGCAACCCTCACCTTCATATATGGACATTGTGATTTATCAGAATTCACAATTCTTCGACCTTGTGAATCAAGCTGTTCAAAGTAGGAAGCCTCAAAGTCCCCAATGTCTAGAGAATGGTTGGCTAAGTGATCTGCTAAGCTATTACCCTTCCTCAGAATATGTGAAATTCGAACCTGGCAGTCCTCCATACATTTTTTAATCTCCTCTACATAGCCCTCCAGATTTCAGGGTGCTATCCAAATTCCTTCAACCACATTCTTTAATAACATTGAATCTGTTTGTAGCATAATATGTGTTACTCGATGGTATATACAATATCTCATTGCCTCCAAGATTGCAATAGCTTCTGCCTCATTATTTGTAGCTTAAGGAATTTCCTTTCCCAGTTCATGAATTACATCTCCTTCCTCATCTATTAGCACATATCCTATTGAACACCTCCCATTATTTCCCCTACTCGCACCATCCGTATTAACCTTAATCCATCTTTCAGGAGGCAATTTCCACACGACTTTTGTCACCTTCAAAGCAGGAGTAAACTGTTCCAGTTTATAAATCAGGTTAGGCCAATTGCGAGGTACATTTTGCATAAAAGGCTTCCTAAAATTGACAAGGACTGTAGAGCACTAGTAACTTGATATATAACTCGATTAAGTGTGACCACCTCACCATATTTTTGACTATTTCTTATTTTCCATAATTCCCATAGAATGATCGCAGGTAGTGCTTGTATGATAGGCTACAATCGAGGTATTACTTTTGCTGTCCAACACCTAACTATTGCCTGGTGTAGTGTTAAGCCTTGCATATTGATTCCAGTATTTGTTAGGAAAAAAGTCCACACTTTTGTAGCTACAACTGATGTAGAAAATACATGTGTCATGGATTCTTGTTCTTGACCATAACACCAACATTTCGATGGCATAGAATATCCCAACCGTCGCATCCGATTGTCTAGGGGCAGCTTTGCTCTCCAAACCTTCCATAAGAAGAATGATATTTTAAATGGCAATCGTGCTACCCATATTTTACTATAAGAGATTGAAGGATCATTTCTTCTCCTAAAAAAATCCCAAGCAGATTTCACTAAAAATTCTCCTCTTGATTCTAACATCCAGTAGGGTTTATCTAAACCCTCAGAAGTAGCTGGTGGTTTAATACAATTGAAGATATGTTCAACTATATCCTCTGGCAAGACCTGTATCAGAATATCGACATCCCATACACCATCTTGTA
The DNA here is from genome assembly GCA_026770625.1 of Nicotiana glauca. Taxonomy (NCBI): domain Eukaryota; kingdom Viridiplantae; phylum Streptophyta; class Magnoliopsida; order Solanales; family Solanaceae; genus Nicotiana; species Nicotiana glauca. Next base: position 119,443 of record MU722224.1, read on the forward strand.
AAACCTCATAAACATTATTGATAGTCTCATCTATTATAAAATCTAGAGGTACCACAAAATATAAAGCTCCTAGCCCTGTCCAATTTTCATACCAAAAAAGTGACGAATCCATTTTTAAATGCCATCCAATTTGTTGTTCGACAAGATTTCTGCAATCTAACATCTTCCTCCATATATGTGATCCATGATGCCATGGAACAATAATAAGATTGAGCTTCTTACAATACTTTTGACATGTGAATGAACTCCATAAACTTGGTTTTTGTTTTGAAGTTCCACCATAGCTTACAAAATAAACTTTTGGAGACATCATGTAGTGATCAAAAGCCTACACATCCCTCTTCATATGGAAAACACAATTTATCCCAAGAAGTCCAATGTCTGCTCTTTGCACCCATAACAGTACTCCGAAAAAATTGCGCAAACATTTTGTGAAGCTTGTTTATAACATATGAAGGGGGATTAACTGCTGAGAGCAAATGTATCGGCATACTTTGCGGTACGTATAATATCAATATAGCTCTACCACCGATTGATAACAACTTACCTTTTCATGATTGTAGTTTATTCATGACTTTAGAGATGAGATCTTGATAATAATCTATTTTTCTTCTAGTGTAGAAAATAGGACAACCAAGATAAATAAAAGGAAAGTCTTGTCTATTGATGCCAGTTATCCTTTGGACTTTGTTCACTACTCTCTCCGGTGAAGAATGATGCATATAAACCGTTGATTTTGATTTATTTATTAACTGACCTGAAGCTTCTTCATATACAGATTACACTTCCATTATCATTTTCAAGGATGTAGCAAGATAGGAGGAAACAATAATCATGTCATCGGCATATGCAAGATGGTTGATTTTTGGGCTCCATTTAGGCATTCCAAATCCTTTAAAATTTGGCTTCCTATGTAGCGGATTCAAACCTCTTGACAATGATTTAGTTGCCAGGATAAACAGAGTCGGGGATAAAGTATCTTCTTGCTTCACTCCTCTTGTGGACTTGAAAAAACCATAGGGCTGTCCATTTAACATCACAGAATACCAATTGTTTGAAATAAGATCAAACACCAATCCTATGAAACTTTCACCAAATCCCATCTTCCTCAAAATCTTAGTCAAGAAAAGCCAAGATAGTCTATCATATTCTTTAGTCATGTCTAGTTTTATCACCACATTAGGCCCTGCTTTAGTCCTCATTCAAATATCTGTGATAATTTCTTGTGTTATCAAAACATTCTCAAAGATGCTTATCCCCATTACAAAGTGTGATTACTCTTCTGAAATTAGATTAGGTAGCATACCCGCTATCCTCTTATGAATAACCCTCGAGAAGACTTTATTAGTAAAATTGCTTAGGCTAATTGGTCTCATATCCGAATAGCTAGAAACCTCTTTCTTCTTGGGTAATAGAATCAAGTTCGTGTGGGTCACAAACCTTGGTAGATGCTGCCCATTGAAGAATGCTCTAACCATGTCATATAAGTCATCACCAACTATGTCCCAGCATGTTTGGAAAAAAATCTAGTGAAACCATCCGGTCCCCCTGCATTATCACCATTTAGTACCAAAACTGCAGTTTACACTTCTTCTTTTGTAGGCTGCCTCATTATTTGTTCATTCTGTTCACCATTCACCAAGTTGGGTACATGATCAAGTATCCGAGAATCTTCAGGAAGGCTTTCTTCATGGAATTGAGTAGTAAAAAATTTGTGAGCTTCTTCTGCCATGGAAGCAGTATCTTCTATCCAATTGCCATCGCTATTTTGAATTCTCTTCAACTCCAATATTTTCCTTCTTCTATTTACTTGAGCATGAAAAACTTTATGTTTCTACCACCATCTTTGAACCATGCCATTCTAGACTTTTGTTTCCAAAATTCCTCCTCCAGGGCTAAAAATTTAATGAATTCTAGTTGAACTTTCATTAGCCTTTCTCTATTTCGAATTGAAGGATTCAATTGAAACTGTTCTTCATGAACTAAGACTACTTCTTCCGAGCTCGCTGATTTAAGTATGCCGTTAAATATAGGGAAGAATGTCTAATTGACTTAACTGATTTACTTGCTCAAAATGCCTTATTTGGATTCTGTGCAGTAGGCTAGGCTAGACTATTTGTTTTGCCTTATTGTGAAGTTGATATTTTCTGAGTATTTATCTGATTGTTGTTGTGTATTTACATTGGGACTACAGATGAGGGATTCCGGTAGCTCCGCCCCTTTGTCTGTTTACTTTGGGACTACAGTTTTGATTTCGGATAGATCCCCCTGCATATTTACTTTGGGACTACAGGTTAGATTCCCGATAGATCCCCCTGCACAACTATATGAAACTATGGGAATGTACCCGATAGATTCCCCAGTACTGGGTATTTATAGTTGGACTACAGGACGGTATCCCGGGAGATCCACTGGTCTGATGATAGTTGGACTACAGGACGGTATCCCAGGAGATCCACTGGATATTTATGTTTGGAACTACGGGTTAGATTCCTAAGAGATCCCCTGTACATTGATAGTTGGACTACGGGACGGTGTCTTGGGAGATCCACTGGACAGGTGATAGTTGGACTATGGAACGGTATCCCGGGAGATCCACTGGACAAATGAAATATAAATTGGACTCAGGACGGTATCCTAGAGATCCACGGTTGGTATTATTGGTACTGAATTGTTTTTTCTCTGGTGTTTACATTGTATTTGCATTGTTCTATGAACTTGTTGCTGTTCTATTTACACTGTGCTAAATTACTGATGTTCTCACTTACTTATACTGCTCCTTTCACACTATTGGATTATACCTTTTACTTTACCTCAGTAGGGCCCTGACCTTCCTCGTTACTACCCAACTGAGGTTGGGCTTGGCACTTACTGAGTACTGCTGTGGTGTACTCATGCCCTTTTTTTCCATGTTTTTCATGTGAAGATCCAGGTACTTATATTCAATCCTATCACCCCTGAGGCGGGGCGACTGCTCTAGTGACTTCGAGGTATATCTGTCGCATTCGTAGATCGAGGAGTCTCTTTCTATTCCGCTGTTTAGTATTTGGCCCTTCTGTACTTCTCTTCTTGTTAGACATTCTGGAGATTAGAGCTATGTAGTACTTTCTTACCTTGTGGATCCATGAGTTTCCGGGTTTTGGGATAGTGTATCAGAATTTGAGGTTGTGTTTATATGCCAAACGACATTTACATATTGTTCCATCAAGTTATTTTGACTTTAGTCTATTTAATTCTGCAAGTTTAGATTATTTTCGCATTATTAGGCTTACCTAGTCATAGGGACTAGGTGTTGTCACGATAGTTCACGGAGGGCGAACTGAGGTCGTGACATCTTTTCTCTCTCCTGAACCCTAACACGGGTAATTTTACCAGCAACCTTCTTGGCAGGCGACCCCTACTCCCCTATTTTAGAGTCATCTCTATCTTTCTTTCCCCCTCACTTTCTTCTTTTTAATGTTAATTCTTTCTTTTGGCCACTCTTGTTATCCGCATCTTCGCGGGTGACACCAGCCCGACCAACTAGCATTGCATTTGGGTCCATGTAACCTGTGGCAACCTCTTTTTCCCCCAAACCTTTGTTTCATGGTATGTTTGTGTTTTTTTAGGTTTATCAGCAAATTTTAAAGACGAGGGGGTGACCCACATGCTAGCAGGGAAAATCGCTAAGGCCGATGGAAAGTTGGAAGCGAGTGTGTTAGGTTTAGCAACTTCAGGTGTACACCAAGACTACATTCAAAGTTCTACTTTTGGGATTTGTACCTCATGTTTCCTTGTTCCCTTGTCGTTAGCTACATTTTTGTCCTATTAATCCATAGTTGGTATATACATACTGCTAGCTTGAACTATTAGTTTGTTTTGCGCTAGAGTTTGCCTTATCCTACTGTAGTTTATTATGGCTATGGTCTATGATAATAGTATAAGGCCATGTTCTCGGGGGTTGCGAGAGGTGCGGCATGGGGTTGGGTAGGGTCAAGGTGGGTAAAGGAAATAAGGGAGCCTGTAGGTTGAGAATTGGGCCATGGAATATAGGAACTTTGACAGGTAAGTCTATAGAGTTGGTTAAGAGAGGAAAGTTAATATACCAAGTGTACATGAGGTTAGGTGGATAGGATCAAAGGCAAGGAATGCGGATAGGTTCATACTAGAACTGTGTGGATATTTTGGTGGATAAGGAACTGTTTACCTTGAAAATGGTAATGGCAATTAAATTTATAAAATAGGACTCTAAAAATATTTGATCTATTCTTGAGCTAGTTATTAGAGCAGATGATACTAGTACTGTAAAATTTAATGACGGAGCGTGACTATATGTAAGCGATGAAATCAGAGGGCCCGATTTCCTACCATTAAGCCGTCTCGGGGAGGTACCTCGAGACCCCGAGGACACGAAGCCACGACTTAGACCTCTCCTTAGGGACTAGTCAAGGCCCGATTCGAGGCCGAGATAAAGATAAAGGGGGGGAAGCCCACAAGACACGCGATTGAGTCTGATAGGGCCAGCTCCATAGCCTATGCTGGGGGGTCGAGTCAAGCCATCACATCTCTATATTTTGTAAATTAAATATACATGTATTCGTAACTAAGTTTCCTCTCCTATACAAAGGGAACTCGCCCTACCTTGTGAGAGACTGATGTTGCTCCAACAATACTACAAAGTACAATAATATCTTTCTATCTCTCTTCTTATTAAAACTTATTGGTTCTCACTGATACCAAGGATAGCTTGATATCCTTTGCCTCTATATGTGTTCTTCATCTTTATATGTGTTCTTCATTATATAACTTTGTGTCAGTTATAAATAGCTTCGTTTGATTATATCTCTAACTATTATACTACCCTCGATTGTCCTCGATAGCCCGAGCTCAACCTCAAGGTCTACCTAAAAGCCCCTATCGGCCAAGCCTATATCCAGGTAACTGGCCCTTCGGTTCGATCATTATCTCATTTTAGCGCACGCTCCATCGTTAATTTTTATAGTACTAGCATCATCTGCTCTAACAACTATCTCGGGAATAGATCACGTATTTTTAGAGTCCCATTTTATAAATTTAATTGTCATTACCATTTTCACGGTAAATAGTGGCTCCAACAATTCTACAATATGCAATAATATCTTTCTCTCTCTCTTCTTGCTAAAACTTATTGGCTCTCACTGATACCGAGGATACCTCGATATCCTTTGCCTCTATTTGTGTTCTTCATCTTTATATTTGTTCGTCATCATATAAATTAGTTTAGGTTATAAATAGCTTTGTTTGGTTATATCTTAAACTGTTATACTACCCTCGGTTGTCCCCGATAGCCCGAGCTCGACCTTGAGGTCTACTTTGAAGCCCCCATCGGCCAAGGCTATATCCGAGAAGCTGGCCCTTCGGTTCGATCATTATCTCATTTTAGCTCACGCTCCGTGGTTAATTTCATAGTACTAGCATCATTTGCTCTAACAACTAGCTCAAGAATAGATCACGTATTTTTAGAGCCCCATTTTATAAATTTAATTGTCATTACCATTTTCACGGTAAACAGGAACTAAGAGAGTTGGTGATTGAGGTTAGGCGCGTGAATGATAGATTGATGGCTATTAAGTTAATGATTAGAGAACTTGATGTTTTAAACGTCAATACCATACAAGAGGGGGGGATGATTTGTGTGGTATCCAATTTTTGCTTAACTGGACTATAGAAGGACCTGGTTCTTCTATGTTTTGCAACTACTACTATTTGCGGAATAATAAATAAAGATTTTACCAAATTTCCACTAAAGTCACCGAGCCAAAACAGCATTTACAAAACACTTTGTAAACCTAAGGATTAAGTCTAATCCCATTGTGGCATACAGCCTCAACTATTGCGACAACTTCAAGTTAACACTAACTTGAACACTCTAGGTACCTAATACAATTGCTTCTATGAAAGCTGAAAGGTACAAAGTAAAAACACCTACTATAATTGAACTAGAATAAAATATAGACACTTGGAACTAGTTCTTCTATCTCGTTCAAGTAGCTTCAGGATTGCACACTCGAATCATACATAAATTTCTTGCAAAATCGCCTTGATCTTTTGCTCTCTATTTAAGTTTAACTTCTGCTTATGTGCATTACTTGTAAAAGAGAACAACACTGACATTTAATAGGTTAGTAATCAGAGATTTACTGGGATTCAAATGCTACTCTTTTATCATAGAAGAGTTCAAGGTGATCTCAAACTATAACACTATCTCCTTCCTAAACTGTGTTCTCTTCATGTAAGGAGTCTTTCTCTCTTTATCCAATATGCAACCTTTTAGATCAGATCAGGAGATATTGCTTCTTGATCAGTTAGATTTATTTCCGTCACGTGCATCTCACGTGTACAAGTTGATCATTACTGTGTTTCACAAGATGGACCTGGTCCATGTCTGAGTTCTTTTGTCAATATTCAAAACTTCTCATGTTTTTGGGCCAACAAATTCTCCTTTTTTGTGATGACAAACTCTATGCTTTTTACTTACTTGGATCCTGTGAGAACTTAGCTTAACCATCAATACAAAGTTTAGAAATTCACTTATCATCAAGTATCAGGTTAATTAGGTTATAAATATCACTTATTCAGAATGTGTAAAGCACAATATCTCTTCCCCCTTTTGGCATCATCAAAAAGTTGCATACAAAGTATGAGTCTCAGATTTTAATAAGTACTCATAGCCACTAGGGCAACTGCAATTGCAATCATTGTTTAATCATCAGTAATCAAGCAAACATATTTAAACTATCAAGAAAATATTAACATTGAACAAGAGAAAAATAGTAGATATCATTGATAGATGATATGCTACTACCACAATCCACAACCAGAAAGCAAAAAAACTTTTAAAACACGAGCAATAAAAAAAAGATAGAAAAATCCCTAATCCGGGTCACTAAAGATACTAGACATGTTCAGGAGACAAGCTAGAACTCCTAAGGCTTGGGGAAGCTAGAGGGTTCATTTTGGGCTTGGAGAAGATTCAAGATATTGTGAAGAATTCCATTATTCTTATCCTTTTCCTTGGTAAGCTCAATTTTGAGGTCATCCCTATCAGATTCCACCTCTGCCACATGAGCCTTGAGCCTAGCTATCTCAGCATCCTTGGCTTCAAATTCCTGAACTAGAGCCCTGACTTTACTGTTGGTAGGAGTCTTCTTGGATGAACTAGGTTCATTTGGGATGGAATTGACTAAATAGCCACACGCAATCAGAGTATTTATGCCAAAGTTATCCTTGATTAAGGATATTTCCCATTCCTTCAGAGGCACATTGCACCTACCCAAAATCGTAGTTAGAATAAAGCCATAGGACGTAGCATGAGCCTTGGAGCCATTGATGACCCTGTCCAGCAGCTTGATGATGAATGGATTCCAATTAATTTGTCTTCCACTTTCCAGGAACTCCATAAGAACTAGGTCCATATAATTTGCAATATGCCTTCTCTCCTGTCTAGGCAATCGGAACTTGTTGAAAAATTCAAAAAAGACTTTGTGTTGTGGCCTTATTTCACTTTTCTGAACAACCCTAGCCTCATTCACATCTTCAGCATCACAGAACCTCCTTGTAATTTCAAGGGCAATAGGAAGGGAGTCCAAACAAGGCCACCTTTGCCTTGTATAGTCATCAAACCCTTCAAAGGTCACGTCAATGATCTCTTCAGTTTTTCTGCATCCAAGGTCACTTAAACTCCTTTCACCACGCTGCTAACCTTGCCATTAACTCAGTGATCTCATTCCTGGCTAGCCTTCCATTCATCTAAAGGACCATGTCCTTCCACCCTGAGCAACTTAGACATCCACAAGTCTCATCATTCCTGGTTCTACCAGGTCTTTCAGCAATCTACCCTTCAAAAATTTTCTTTTGCCAAACATGGCAAGCTTGTCTTGTTCACCATAAGACTCATCTTGTTCTTCTTCTCCACTCTATTCATCATCTTCAGAAATTCTTACTTGTTTACTTCTCACTGCAGACCTTGTCCTCATGGATAATGAAGGTTCAGCAACCTCAGACATAGAGTAAGACTTCTTGGAAGAAGTCTTGGGCTTTTTGGGCTTGGGGGTCTGAACCTCCACTGTTAGAACGTCCTCCTGATGGACCTGTTCCGTCTCCTCAACTTCCATAGCCTCTGAGGACTCTGTCACCTTTCCTTTTTCTTTAGCCATCCTTTTCTTCATACTGTCAACTAGAGCCTTTTGTAGATCACTCTCACTTTGTTTCACCCTACTTCTTGTGGCTTTTCCCTTAAGCAAGGAAGTTTCAATAGTTGTTGGGGATGAAGGCATTGTTTTCTTAGAAGGTTTAGGAGAACTGGGGCTTTTGGTGTGGGAGTTCTTCTTTTCTTTGGATCGTAACTTGCCCTAACCTTTTTCAATAAGTCTGCTAGGGTCTCTTCAGTTGATGAACCAGGTTTATCTCATTGTGTGCTTAGATTAACTAACCCTTCAGCAGCTTCACCAGAACCACTTCTCCCATGTCCTCTTGCCACTCTCTTCTACATTTTCTTGTTCAACCCCACAGATAGCAAGCGCAGACAAACCAGAAGTGGGTGAATGATCAACCACTCTTTTCCCATTTCCCCTCTCTTTACCACATGCATCCTCTCTCTCTTTTTCTTTTTTAGATTTTTTTTTACCTCCACTCCTCCGTAACTCAAGGTAATTCTACGTTCCTGATAGGCCCAACCGGAACAAACCTATTTTCTAGATTTTCAGTCAAAGAAGAACTTACCTTAGAAGGGAATTCTTGAATCTTCTCAGAGTCAGAATCAGCATTGAAATCAATGTCTTGGACCTGACTTTCCTTTAATTTCTCATTTAGTTTCTTTAAGAGAGCCCCAGAAGCTAATATTTTCGGATCAAGCATTTTTACCCTTCTCAGCCTGGGTTTGAGAGATATTCTAGGTGGAGGAGGGGTAGATAAATTAGAGATAGCGGGTGGTAGAGGAGTTCCAGAATTCTCTTGTGGGTTTATCATGATCGCTGTTTTCTTGAGAGAATTGGTGAGTTAGAATTTTGGATAAGAAACAAGTGAAAGTGAAGAGGGATTTTGACGGTTTGGGATTATGAAGATGACGGGAGGTAATGATGTGTATTTAATGAGAAATACACATTTAATATATAACGAAAACCTTAGCAGTGGTCAATTAGAGGTCTAATCAACCTGAAATATCAGGTTTGATGAACGGTTAGGCTTTTCTAGATTTTAGGCAATTTCTGTAGTTTAGACTTCCAAGGCTGACGGAAGTGGTTCAAAACTAACGGATAGAATTTTCTAAGGAGTTGAACAATTATAGGACTTCTGCTCATGATTTAAATATATATATTTCTAATTATGCAGAGTATAGAAAACATACTTTAGCATTTAGATGAACCCATATTGATGAACCAGGTTCTTCGTTTTGAATTCTCTTGTGCATGCCTCAATTTACCATAATAGATAAAATTTTGTAAGACATCAGTGACTCATATTAACACATGTCACGGAAGTATACTAATTATAGTATGAAGCTAAGTATAAATTAATCCAGATATTTACATAAGTTCAGATTTCATAGCCAATTTTGGTTTTTCAATTTCTTTTTCATTGTGCATTCTGAGCTGGTCTTATTAGGTGATCTTAATCATCCCTAATTCCAACATGTTCCTCTCAAAGTTTTCTCTACACAGTGCTTTAGTGAAGATGTCAGCAATTTGTTTATCAGTAGCACATAATTCTATGGATATTAATGCTTTCTCATAGTTATCTCTTAAGAAATGGTGTCTAACATCCATGTGCTTAGTCTTCTTATGATGAACACAGTTCTTTGTCATACTTATAGCACTAGTGTAATCACAGAAGATAGGAATGCAACCAACTTCAATGCAAAAATCTATCAACTGATGTTTGATCCATAGCAATTGAGCACATCAAGAGGCAGCAACAACATATTTAGCGTTAGCAGTGGATAAGGCCACTGAATTTTGCTTTTTTGTGGTCCATGATACAAGACATGAACCAAAAAAATGATCCATACCTGAGGTGGAAATTACTACCTTTAGGGTACCCAAGACACAAATCAGTAATGCCTTTCAAATATCTCAGTATCATCTTGACAACATTCAAGTGAGATTCCTTTGGATTAGCCTGAAAGCGAGCACAAAGCCCTACACTGAAAACTATGTCAAGTCTGCTGGCAGTAAGATACAAAAGTGAACCAATCATACCCCTATACAACTTCTGATCAACAGGTGAACCATGTTCATCTATGTCTAATTTAGTGGCAGTTGAAATGTAGGTATCTATTTCCTTTTATTCATCCATTCTAAACTTTTTTATCAACTCTTTTCCATATTTCTACTGATGGATCATGGTTCTATTTGGGTATTGTTTGACCTGTAAGCCTAAGAAAAAGTAAGGCTCACCCATCATACTCATTTCAAACTCACTCCCCATTAATTTGGGAAAATCCTTACTTAGTTTGTCAGTGGTTGCCCTAAATATTATGTTATCAACATATATTTGTACCACAAGAAGAACCTTACCTTTTTCCCTCAGGAATAGAGTACTGTCAATTTTACCTCTTTCGTAGCCATGTTCAAGCAGGAATTTGGACAATCTTTCATACTATGCTCTAGGAGACTTCTTGAGTCCATAAAGAGCCTTGTCTAATTTGTACACATATTCAGGACATTCCTTGCTCTCAAACCCTGGAGGTTATTTAACAAAGACTTCTTCTTTTATGTAGCCTTTCAGGAAGGCACTTTTGGCATCTATCTGATGAAGAGTGAATTACATGTGTGTTGCAAAGGCTATGAGGAGTCTTATTGACTCTAGCCTTGCAACTGGAGCAAAAGGCTCATCATAATCCTCCTCTTGGCTGTAACCTTGGACCACCAGTCTTGCCTTGTTTCTTGTAACTATTCCATCTTCATCAAGCTTGTTTCTGAAGACCCATTTTGTGCTAATTACTGATCTGTCCTTGGGTCTTGAAACTAGATGCCAAACTTGACTTCTCTCGAACTGATTGAGGTCATCTTGCATTGCATTTACCCAATCTACATCCTGCAAAGCCTCAAAAACATTTTTAGGTTCAATAAGAGATAGGAAAGTATCAAAAGCACACAGAGTCTTTAATTGTGATCTAGTTTTAACTCCGGAGGTTGGATCAGTAATTATGTACTCAATGGGATGAGAACTTTAATACTTGTGAGGTTTCACAACCAACTGATTTCTATTTGATATTTCTCCCATGTTCTGTTGTTGAGGAATAAGGTCATACATAGGTTACTTTAGGGGATTGGTTTCCATTCATCTTTGATCAGTTCCGCTGTCAGGTTGCCCTGGATGGAAGAACCTGTTCCATCACATGTTCCTTCTTTTGGTGCCACTTTAGCTTGAGCTGAGACATTAGTCAAATCTTTTACCAACCCAATAGCTTCATCTTCATGTTCCTGTTTCTCAGAAAGAATGTTAGTTTCATCAAACACTACATGTACACTTTCTTCTACACACAAAGTTCTTTTATCGAACACTTTATATGCTTTGCTATGTGAAGAATATCCCAAGAATACTCTCTCATCACTTCTTGGATCAAAGTTACCTAGGGAGTCCTTTCCTTTATTGTTCACAAAGCACTAGCATCCAAATGCCCTAAGATGGGATATATTTGGTTTTCTGCCTTTAAATAACTCATAGAGAGTCTTGTATACAAGAGGTCTAGTCATGCATCTATTAGTGATATAGCATGCAGTGTTTACAGCCTCTGCCTAGAAGCTATGGGGCAGTTTACTAGAAAGAAGCATAATCCTAACCATATCTTCAAGAGTCTTGTTCTTTCTTTCAACTACTCCTTTTTGTTGAGGAGTCCTAGGGGCAGAGAAATTATGATCTATACCATGATCATCACAAAATTTAGCAAACATAGCATTTTTAAATTCAATTCCATGATCAGACGTGATTGATGCAAGTTGATTACCTAGTTGTTTCTGAGTTTTTCTAACAAAGGTAGTAAACATGTCGAATTATCATATATTTCTTACCACCTCTACGCAATGTTCTCATTGGGCCACAAAGATCCATATGAACCAGTTCCAACATCCTGGTTATGCTTACCATTTTCTTGCTTATAAAGGATGATCTTACCTGTTTCCCCCTAGCACAGGCCTCACAAACTTTGTCTTCCTTGAACTTGATAATAGGTAACCCTATCACCAAGTCCTTGGAGACTAATTGGTTGAGTTGATTCAGACTTGCATGACCAAGTCTTTTGAGCCACAGGAGAGGATCATTGTCCAATACACTCAAGAAAGTGAGTTCATTTTATGAGAGAGTGGAAAAATCTACAATGTAAATATTGTTAACTTTTTTCCATGCAAAACAATCTTGTCAGCGGTAAGATTAATTGCAAAGCATTTCTGATGCACGGATTGGGCTATATTTCAAGCCATCTATCAAGTAGACATTCTCAATGGAGTGTGAGTCTGTATTACCTACCTTTCCAACCCCAATAATCTCACATTTCATCCCATTTCCATAAGATACATTACCTCCTTTTAAGTCCTCAAATGAAAGGAACTGGTTCTTGCTTCCAGTCATATGTTTTGAGCAGCCACTATCTACGGACCATATTTGTCTACTTCCCTTCACTAGGACCTGCAAAAAGAAATCATGGGTTAGTCTTAGGAACCCAAACTAGTTAGGGTCCCTTTCCATAGGCAAATGGGTAAATCAAATTCCTTTTAGCTCACCCAAGCAGCCTATATTTATCTTGAAGAAAGGTTTTGTTCTTTTGACTGGCTTTTTGTTTTGCATTACATTCATTTTTGTAATGACCAGTCTTGCCACAATGTGTGCATATTTTGTTTTCAGGAAGAGTGAGGTACTTGCTTTTGGGGTCCCATTTAGGTGCTTGGGCCCCATAGCCAAGTCCTCTCTTGTTGCTACTTTGATGTTTTTGTAGCCAGTATAGTACATCAGAAGCCTTATTCCATTTGTAAGTTCTGTCTAGTTCATGATTTACCTTCCCTACGTCTTCTTTTAAGACTCTTATCTGCTCATCTTTCCTGTATAACTCATCCTTCATTTTTTGTAGGTTTTTTCCTAATGTGAGATGCGTGTGATCAACTTTCTACTTACTTGTTCCTAATTTCAGTTTTAGATTTTCAGACCTAAGTTCTAGGACATTGGTGTCAAGTTCAAGAACCTAGTTCTTCAACTCAGCATTTTTACTATCACTCTTATTAGTCCTAGATTCTAAATTTCTGCACTTGGCTTTTAAGATCTTACACTCCCTAGACAGCTCTTCCTTCTCATTGTTAATTATCTCAGACTTATCGATGAAGTCTAGCAATAGTTCAGACAACCTTTCTTTAGATAGAAATTTAATCTTGTCTTTGAGATGAAGAACACTTACCTCTTGTTCATCATCTGATTCTCCGATGGCCATAAATGCTTATTCATCTCTAGCTTCACCTTTTGAATCCTCATCTGATTTTACTCCCCATGTAGCAACCGTAGCCTTTGTTGATTCTTTGTTCCTTTTGGGTTGAACCTGTTCCTTCTTTCTATTCCTTCGTTCAGCCCATTCCTTCTTCTGTTAAATTTCCCACTAAGGACCGTTCGTGATCATGTGATCAGTCTTGCCACATTTGTAGCAACCTTCGTTATTCTGTTTCTCAGTAGCCCTTGGTTTGTTGAAGGTTGTACCTCTTGAAGAACCCTTTCCTCTTATTAGGTACTTTTTGAAATCCCTTGTGATCATGGCCATTTCATCATCCTCCAGATCCGCACCTTCAGCTATTCTGAGAGCCAGACTCCTTTCCTTCTTGGGTGCATCTATTTTTATGGTTTGCCTTCTCAGTTTATAGGCAGTGAGGTTTCCAATCAGTTCATCATACTTGATAGTAGCAATGTTGTTTGATTCCTGAATAGCAGTGATTTTGCTTTCCCAAGTCACTGGTAAGACCCTTGTCAAGATTTTCTCAACCTTGTCTTCTTCAAGGATAATTCTCTCAAGAGATTTAAGTTCATTTGTTAGTGTTGTGAACCTTGTATACATCTCCTGGATAGTTTATCCTTCCTTCATAGTGAAATTCTTATATTGAGAATGTAGCAGTGTTCCTCTTGATCACTTTACTAGAGGAGTTCCTTCATTAGCCACTTGTAAAGTGTCACATATCTCCTTAGTATGGTACAACTTTGAATCATGTTGTAGCCGTCTAGACCGAGTCCACACATAAGCCATTTTTTGGCCTTGGCATTCTTTTCTCATTTCATCAAGTCTTCAGCAGTGTAGTCAGCTCTTGTCTTTGGCACGTCCACTCCTTCAACATTCGTCTTTGTAGTCACAAGGGAACCATCAGTGACTATGTCCCAGATTTCATATTCTTCTCCTATAATGTGATATCTCATCCTGTTCTTCCACCAAGAATAGTACTAACCATTACAGAGTGAAGGCCTAGCAGTGGATTGCCCTTCCTAATTTCCAGGTGATGCACTCATCTTGATCTTTTCCTATGGTGTTAATCTCTTCAAGGATAACCCGCTATGATACCAATTGATGTTTTAAACGTCAATACCACATAAGGGGGAGGGGGGTGATTTTTGTGGTACCCAATTTTCGCTTAACTGAACTATAGAAGGAGTTGGTTCTTCTATGTGTTACAACTACTACTGTTTGCTGAATAATAAATAAAGAAAGTAAAGAGCACAGATATTTTTATGTGGAAAAAACCTATCTCAAAAGGTGAAAAAACCACGACCTACTACTCAGTAGGATTTTCCCAAACTTCTACTAAAATCACTGAGACAAAATAGAATTTACAAAACTCTTTGTAAACCTAAGGATTAACTCTAATCCCGTTGTGGCACATAGTGTCAACTATTGCGACAACTTCAAGTTAACTCTAACTTGAACACTCTAGATACCTAATACAATTGTTTCTATGAAAGCTGAAAGGTACAAAGTAAAAACACCTACTACAATTGAACTAGAATAAAAGATAGACACTTGGAACTAGTCCTTCTATCTCGTTCAAGTAGCTTCAGGATTGCACACTTGAATCACTCATAAATTGCTCGCAAAATCGCCTTGCTCTTTTGCTCTCAATTTAAGTTTAACTTCCGCTTATGTGTATTCCCTGTAAAAGAGAACAACACTGACATTTAAAAGGTTAGTAATCAGATATTGACTGGGATTCAAATGCTACTCTTCTATTGTAGAAGAGTTCAAGGTGATTTCAAACTCTAACACTATCTCCTTCCTAAACTATGTTCTCTTCATGTAAGGAGTCTTTCTCTTATTATCCAATATGCAACCTTTTCAATCAGATCAGGAGATATTACTTCTTGATCAATTAGATTTATATCTTTCACATTCATCTCACATGGACAGGTTGATCATGACTGTGCTTCACAAGATGGACCTGGTCCATGTCTTAGTTCTTTTGTCAATATTCAAAACATCACCTGTTCTTGGGCCAACAGAACTCACGTTAAATGTCATTAGCGCTTACGCACCCCAAGTGGGCTTGGATAAGGAGGTTAACAAGAAATTTTGGTAGGGCTTGGATAAGGTAGGGTAGGGTATTCCACCTACTAAGAAGTTATTATAGGAGGGTATTTTAATAGGCATATTGGGTCGTCAGCTTGGGGCTATGAAGAGGTTCATGGCGGCTTTGATTTTGGGTTTAGTAATGGAGGAGGTACGTATTTGTTGGATTTTGCCAATGCTTTCGAGCTGATGATAGTGAAATCTAGTTTTTCATAGAGAGATAGGCATTTGGTCAGCTTTTAGAGTGCAATGGCGAAGATGCAAATTGAATGTCTCCTCCTCGGCAGATGTGATAAAGGTTTGTTCAAAGATTGCAAGGTTATCACGAGTGAGTCCCGCATGACATAGCATAGGCTCTTGGTTATGGGCGTTGACATCATGATAAAGAGGAAGAAGCAGGTTGTAATGAGTCGCTCGAACATCAGGTGGAGAGCCTTGTCTAAGGATTAAGCATAAGAGTTGGAGGGGAATTTGATGGGCCTGGAGGAGTAGGGGACGCAAGTGATATGTGGTCAATGATGGCGAAATGTGTTATAGAGGCTACATGAGAGGTATTAGGGGTTTCAAAGAATTACACTAATGGGTACAGAGAAGACTGGTGGTGGAATGAAGAGGTCCAAGGAAAAGTAGAAGAAAAAGAAGTCGTGTTCTTGAAGTTAATACAGAGCACCAGCGAGGAGGAGAAGAGGGCGAACAAAGCAGGGTATAACAAGGCTAGGAATGAGGTGAAGTTAGTAGTCACGGAGGCCAAGAATGCAACGTTTAGTCATTTTGATGAAGAATTGGGGGATAAAGGCAGGGACAACAAGTTATTTTGTCTGGCCAAAGCAAGAGAAATAAAGTCCCGTGATCTGGATCAAGTGAGATACATCAAAGCCGAGAAAAACATAGTTTTAATGGGAGATGGTAGGCCAACTTTCATAAACTTCTGAATGAAGAGGGAACATAGACATTGTGTTGGCTAAATTGAAGCACTCTAAGAGTCTCCGCAATTTTAGGTATTGTAGGCGCATTAAGGTTGAGGAGGTCACGTGGACTATATGTTAGATAAACAGGGCTAGAGCGATCGGACCAAATAAATTCTGGTGGAATTTTGGAGGTGTATGGGTAAATAAGGCTTGGAGTGGCTGACCTGGTTGTTTAACATAATTTTTAGGATAAAGAGTATGCTTGAGCAATTGAGGTGGAGTACGATGATTTTGTTGTATAAGAACAAAGGTCATATCCCGAATTATAACAACTATAGGGTTATCAAGTTGCTTAGCCATACTATTAAAGTGTAGGAGAGAGTGGTAGAAGTGAGGGTGCAGAGGCCAGTGTCTATATCTGAGGACCAATTCGAATTCATGCCTGGTCGTTTGACTACAAAAGCTATCTATCTTATTAGGAGGTTGTTAGAACAGGGATAGGAAGAAGAATTTGCACATAATATTCATCGACCTAGAGAAACCACATGACAAGGTACCTAAGGAGGTTCTTTGGAGATGTTTGGAGGTAAAAAGTGTTCCGGTAGCATACAATATGCTGATTAAGGACATGTATGATAGAGCTAAGACTCGGGTTAGGACAGCAGGAGGAGACTCAGAGCGTTTTTCAATGGTTATGGATGTTATACCCCATTTTAACACGGGTCAAACTAGAGTATAACATATTGGTAATTCTGAAGGTTTAGATAATTAAGAGAGTCGCCACCTAATTATTTTATCGGTGAATTAGGACACCAAATTTAACTAAGTAATGCCAAAAGTTAACTCTGTTTTATGGTCTGCTTAACTTTAAAAATTCTAGGTAAGGGTTCTAATTAATCTTATAGGGAAGATTGTTAAAGCACCCTATACGATCCGTTAATTACAGTTAACCGACCAAACTTAGATTAAATTAATGTAAGTCTATTTGTTAGATATATTACTAAGTGATAAACTAAAAGGTTGTAGTTGTCCATAAGCTAGATGCGAAATAATTCTTGAAATGGTTTAAAAAGTGATTAACTCAACCAACTTAAGATTAGAATATAGGAATAGAATCAAGTAAAAATTCGTTGCCAAGTGGGGTAACTCAGTTAAGAGTTTACTATGATTTGTAGTCAATTTTGAAATCAATTTGGATTTGAATTAATTGGAAAACAAAACAAGCTGTAAAACCCCTTTTAAAAGGACTAAATAAAAGAAAATACAATTTTGGTTGTAATGGAAATAGCGGAGGCTGATTTCTTCCTCAGGGATGTTTGTCAAATCGTCTATCTAGCTTTTGAACGTTTGAGAATAAAAACTCCAATCAGTAATTGATTTTTAAGTCTTCATATCTAGATGCATTATTCTATGTGATGGAAAAAAGGTTTATTAATAATTAGAACAAGATCCTGGATGATTAAATAGACTTTATCATTAATCTTATGCTAAGCATAAGATAAATCCCAAACACACAAATAAATAAACCACAAAAGAAGTTAGATAAAATGAATAATAACAGGAAAAAAAAAAGAACTCCATGGGTGCCCCCAAGCGTTTTGCTTGTTTTTCTTGCTATTCAGTGCATTTATGGGAATACAAGATATGATGACTCCATGCTTGGGTAGTGCTGAGTCTCTTAGTGAGACTCCATTTTTGCTCCAAGTGCATATGCAAAGACAAACAAGAGATAAAAATTAGAAAAAAGTAGATATCTAAAGGGATAAATAAAAGACAGAAATGAATTAAGAATTCATAGATATAAAGTATAGCTCTACAAAAAGTTCATTCATATCTTTACTTCAAGTTTTAAGATTAGTCATTAAAATGACCTAATGGCATGCTTTCAAGCGAGTGAAAACAATGAGACAACTAAGAAAACTCTCGGGCATGATTCCAAACCAGATATTAAGAATATGCAAACATCTACGTATTAATAATTATCTCTTACTTACAATAGCGGTTTCTACAGTTAGAAGCATCTTATACACGAATCCTATTAAACGAAAGAATAATTAACTCGCTGCTAACTAAGGCTTTCATTAAATTACATAGCTAAATGGTCATTTTTCTAACATCATACTTCCTATGGTATTCAAAATTGGACGAACATTAAACTTAGAATCCTAATTTAAGATGAAGGGTACAACAATCACAACCTTAAAATGTAAAAATATATGTTGGTCGAATTTAGATTGGTCAGTCATTTTAATCAAGAAAATGACAAAAGTTAACACTTGAAGGAAGAAACATAATATTATCAACTACATATAATTGGCGGCATTTCTATCCTTATAAAAAATATAGTCAAGATATTCAACCAAGATACCTAAGTTCAAGATTTCTACATACCAACTAATTCTAAGTCAAAATTTCAGCACATAACAAACCACAACACATTGAGACAAATATATAGTCATTTCAGATCTTCAAAGAAAAGAACGAGAAGAATCATTTTACTGACCTTTTGTGCTGCAGGAACTGGGGTGGGGATCTAAGGTGCACTATGAAACTCCAACCTCGGACCAACTAACTCGAACAAGCCAAGAACATTAGAAGCAGCAGGAGAAAAGTATTGTTATGGCAAAAACTAAACAGAGACTAAGAGAAAAGATGGGTTATTAGAGAGTAATTTCATAGCAAAGGGGCGGTGGCCTCTAGCTTGTCCATAATGGCTGCAATGGTTTGGTATTTATAGGCAGATTTTAAGGTACTTTTGGAGTGAGAACTTAAAATTAAGAGTTCGAAATAAGACTGTTTGAATCCAGACGTTGAGAATCACGTGACTTGGTCAGAGAAAGTCATCCAAGATCGAATCAAACATCTGAAAATCAACCTTTCCGTCTCAGAAAATTAAAATGCAAAAAGTCTTTTGGCCTCTTTTATGGATTTAATCTTGTGAAAAATGAGAGGGAGGAGGAGTCACGGATTTTGAAGAAAGACAAAACGACTTACTCAAAATCGGGGAGGCAAGCTTCTGCCATAGTTGAGATGAAAGCTGAAATTACACTAGAAAGGGAAAGAGGTGAAGGGGTGACGTGCGGCTGTAAAACTTGGAGAAAAGAAATGTAATTGAAAGTAAAATGATTTTTTATTTTAATATCTCTCTCTCTAACAGTTATCCCTGTACAGTGTTGTAATATATACATGTATCTCTATGCTAGCTGGCAAACACGTGCCTCAAATAAACTAACTAAAGTTTATGTACAAGAAAGTTCTAGAATAGGATCCTATGGCTAAAATTAAAACAAACAAATAAAGATCAAAGGCTATGATGAAGCCATGTGTCCCTGTTAATGTGTTTAAGGAGACAATTTTGATATCCTGTGATACATTGTAAAACCTAGCCTCCAGAAGCCTCTTTCAATTCAATACCATCATCAACACCCCCCCTCAAGTTGGAGGGGGAAGAATGAACCCCCAACTTGCTCAGGAGCGAACGATGAGAAGGCCCAGTAAGAGGCTTGGTAAAGATATCGGCCAGTTGAGAACGAGTAGGAAGAAAGGAAAGGGAAATGAGACCGGATTGAAACTGTTGGCGAACAAAATGGCAATCAAGTTCGACATGTTTCGTCCTCTCGTGAAAAATAGGGTTTTTAGCGATATGGATCGCAGCTTGGCTATCAGAATGAAGGGGAATCGGTAAAGAGGGAGGTACAGACAGATCCGTAAGAAGACGGTGAAGCCAGGTTAATTCTGCCACTACACGACGCATGGAGCGGTACTCCGCCTCGGCAGAAGACAAAGAAACAGAAGGTTGCTTCTTGGATTTCCAAGAAATGGGACAACCCCCCAAACTGATGAAGAAACTACTAATGGAACGACGAGAATCAGGGCAAGAACCCCAGTCGGAGTCGCAAAAAGCGAGAAGATCAAAAGAAGGGGAAGAAGACATGAAAAGACCAAGATCAGGATCTTTTAGGAGGTAGCGAAGAAATGCATGGCAGCATCCATGTGAGGAGAATGAGGATATTGCATAAATTGAGATAGGTGTTGAACAACAAAGGAAAGATCTGGCCTAGTATGAGTGAGGAAGTTAAGCTTACCAAGAAGATGACGATAAAGGGAAGGATCAGGGATAGGAGGACCAACTCCAGCAAAAAGCTTGACAGAGGGATTCAAAGGGGAAGAAACTGGAGAAAGATCCAAACAAGAAAATTCAGTAAGCAGTTCAAGAGGGAATTTGCGTTGACTAACAAGCAAACCAGAAGGCTCCCGCAAAATCTCCATGCCCAGAAAGAAAGATAAGTGCCCTAAATCCTTAATTTTAAATTCAGCATCGAGAAAATGTTTCAATTCAGTCAATTCTTGCTCATTGTTGCCAGTAATTAGGATATCATCAACGTACACAGCCACAAGTGAGACAGAAGAACCAAATTTCTTGTAGAAGAGAGAGTAGTCATTGAGTGAGTGAGAGCACCCTTTAAAATTGAGGGCAGCAGTGAGTTTAGCATACCACTGACACGAGGCTTGACGAAGCCCATAGAGAGACTTGTTAAGGCGACAAACATGAGTGGGAGAGGGAGCAGAAAAACCAGCAGGAAATTTCATATAGACTTCCTCGTGTAAATCTCCGTGTAGAAAAGCATTATTAACATCGAGTTGATAAAGGCCCCAACCCTTTTTAACAGCAATAGCAAGAATGCATCGAATAGTAGTCATTTTAACAACCGGAGAGAATGTTTCAGTGAAATAAATACCCTCACATTGAGTGTCACCTCTAATAACCAAACGTGCCTTAAGTCTTTCAACACTGCCATCAGATTTAAGTTTCACTTTATAAACCCATTTGAAGGGTAGAGCCTTTTTCCCAGGTGGTAGAGGAACTACTGTCCAAGTCTCATTGGCCAATAAAGCATCTAATTCCTTAGCCATGGCTTCCTGCCATCCAGGATGATTAACAGCTTGAGAAAAAGAGGTGGGTTCATGAATGTGGGAGATAGAATTGACAAGTTGACGACTGGGAGGAGATAAGGTAGAAAAGGATAAAACATTAGGTGAAATAGGAGCAATAAAGCAAGGGGTAGAAACATCAATAAGATGTACAACATTGCATATGAAATCCGAAAGGTAGGCAGGTGTTTTGTGTTCTCTTAATGACCTGCGCAAGGGAGCCTCAATAGGAACAGAAGAAGATGTAGAATGGGTAGGGAACATAGGAAAAGAGCTAGCAGAACTAGATGAAGAAGCAGAACTAGATGAATTAGATGAATTAGAGGGAAATGATATAGGATAGGTAGGATAAGATAAAGAAGGAAGATAAGAAGAATAAGAAGGAGTAGGAGAGGAGAAAGATGGACTCAGATGGGAATCATTAGGAAGAGGAGCGTTAGGATGAGAAGAAGGGATATAGAGAGTATAGTTGGAGGAAGGCACAGTAGGGGAAACAGGAAAAAGAGGGTAAGAAGTAGGGGGCAAAACAGAAAAAGGAAAAATGGATTCATGAAACACAACATTTCTAGAAATAAAAACATGGTTAGTTTGCAAGTTTAGGAGCTTATAGCCTTTCTTCCCAAAAGGGTAACCAAGAAATATACAAGCAATAGCCCTAGGATCAAGTTTCCGTCTTTGATGAGACAAAGTAGAGGCAAAACAAAGGCAACCAAAACACTTAAGTATATTATAGTCAGGGGATTTGCCAAAAAGGATATCATAAGGTGTCTTGTAGTGAAGCAATTTGGTAGGATATCTGTTAATAACAAAAGTGGTAGTTAATAGGCATTCACCCCAGTAAATGGTAGGAACTTTGGATTGAAAAAGCAAGGCTCTACAGGTTTCAAGTAAGTGTTTGTGTTTCCTCTCAACTATACCATTTTGTTGAGGGGTGGCTACACAACTAGTTTGATGAAGGATCCCTTTAGACTGGAAATAAGCAGCAGCAGTAGAACCACTCCCTATTTCAAAAGCATTATCAGATCGAATAACTTTAATGTTGGTGTGAAATTGTCTTTCAACCATGGCAATAAAGGATTTTAGAATAGTGAAAGCATTGCCTTTGGTGCTCAAAAGGTAGGTCCAAGTTCCCCTACTAAAATCATCCACTATGGTTAGAAAATATTTAAAACCATCATAAGTAGTTATTTTATAGGGTCCCCAGGTGTCAATATGTATAAGTTCAAATATGTGTGATGTGGAAGAGGTGCTTTTAGGAAAGGGTAGCTTATGTTGTCTTGCTAGCGGACAAATAGAGCAAGGGTGAGGATCAGAAACAAAAGCATGCTGTGGTAGTGCAGAAATGTGTTCCATACTTGAAATGGGAATATGCCAAAGTCTTACATGCCATAAAGCGCCACAAGAAACTTTAGAATTAAAAAAATAGAGTACAAACAGACTGATCACAATTATTAACAGGGTATGAAATTGTTTGGTTTGTCTGCAGTTGAGTTGCAGATATGGGATGAAAGGTCTGCAGCAGATAGAGTCCATCCTTCACTCTACCAGGATCCAGAGGCCTCCTCAAGGAAGGGCCTATAAGAAACAAGAAGTAGCAGAAAAGGTAAGCAGACTGTTAAATTGTGAACATAATTTGTGGACTGATAAAAGGTTAAATTGGAAACTAGGAACTAAGAGAACTCTGTTAAGAGTGAGGTCAGGATTGACACAAGATTGTCCAGCATGTGTAACTTTAATCCTAAAAGAATTAGGTAGGTTGACAAAAACAGGTTGTGATAATGATTTGATGTTAAAAAGAATAGATTCATCAAAAGTTATGTGCTCTGAGGCACCAGAATCAAGTATCCAAAAATGACAAATAGAATTTTTAGGAATAGTTAGGATAGTAAAGGAACCAATACCAGCACAGTTAACTGTCACATTTGCTTCAGAACTAGAAGTATTTTGTTGGCCAATTTTGACTTGATGTAGTATCTCCATCAATTGAGAAATTTGCTCTTGATTTAATCCAATAGACACATCAGTATTTGTAGGCTGTGTAGATTCTGGCTGAGTGCTGATGGCATTGCTATGTGCTGAATTATAAGAAGTTGATTGCATATTCTCCCTTATTTTGTTGTTCTTAAATCCTCCCTGTTAAAAATTTGTGGGATATCCATGAAGCTTGAAGCATTTTTCTATAGTATGTCCTGCCTTTTTGCAATATTTACAGCTTGAATTATTTCTTCGATTGTCCTGATAGGAATTGGGCCTTGAAGTACTGTAAAATGATCCTTGTTGCATATTGAATCTCTGATTACCTTTCCCTAAATTGGATGACTGTCTAGCAACAGAGAAAGAGGTAGATTCTGTAGGTAAAATCCCCATAGGTTGTATACTTCTTTGTCTTTCTTCTTGTAGTAACAGAAAATAAGCTCGATCAATATCAGGTGAGGGATTCATCATCATTATATTACCTCTACATGCAGTATATGTCTCATTAAGACCCATTAAGAATTGCACTAATTTCTGTCTTTCTTCAAATGTGCTATTTTTTTCTACAGCTCCACACTTACATTCAACACAACTGCATATAACTCTAGAATAAAGTAGATTAATCTCATCCCATATGGCTTTAATATTATTGAAATATGTTGCAATATTGTTTGAACCTTGAACAGTTTCCATTATTTGTTTTTGTAGATCAAATAATTGTGCGAGATTAGACTGCCCATATCTCTTCTCAAGCTGTTTCCACAAATCATGTGCAGACTTAGAGTGAATTACACTAGATCTAATTTCCTTGGTAAGAGAATTTAATAGCCAAGCAAAAACCATATCATTACACCTTGTCCACAGATTAAAAAATTCAGAATTTTCCTTTGGTTTAACTAACGTCCCGTCTATGAATCCAAGTTTATTTTTAGCAGATAAGGAGACTAGAATGGATTTCCTCCATGATCCATAACTAGTCCCATCGAAAGCAGAAAACACCAATGACATATCTGGCGAATTCGATGCATGAAGATAATAGGGATGAAGATGATCAATTTTCGCCATTATTGGAGCAGGAGAATCAGTAGAAACACTGGAACCAGAATCTTCAGTCAAAACTATATTCAATCGAGAGAAGATGAATCGATTACTGATATTCCAGAAATTTTGTATACTAAATCACAATTGAATCTAGTGAAATTGATGTGCTCTGGTACCATGTAAAACTTGGAGAAAAGAAATGTAATTGAAAGTAAAATGATTTTTTATTTTAATATCTCTCTCTCTAACAATTATCCCCGTACAGTGTTGTAATATATACATGTATCTCTATGCTAGCTGGCAAACACGTGCCTCAAATAAACTAACTAAAGTTTATGTACAAGAAAGTTCTAGAATAGGATCCTATGGCTAAAATTAAAACAAACAAATAAAGATCAAAGGCTATGATGAAGCCACGTGTCCCGGTTAATGTGTTTAAGGAGGCAATTTTGATATCCTATGATACATTGTAAAACCTAGCCTCCAGAAGCCTCTTTCAATTCAATACCATCGTCAACAGCGGCGCTTGGGATATGTCAGGGTTGGGATTTTTGTTATGATGTAATTAGGCAAGTTGGGTCATGCCTTGGGCTGAATCTTGTTGGGCTATGTCTGAACCCAAGACTCTTTTGGTTAAGATGAAGTAATTGGTGAGAAGAGTTGGGCATTGTCTTGGCCGAATTAGGCTTAAAGTAGTCGTGAATAGCTTGGAAACAACAATAGTATTATATCATATTTATATCACTTAAGTACTAAAATTATTTAATAATTATTAGTATTAAGAAAAGTGTGAGATATCACAAAATTACTATTATGCTAATTTTTCTAAATAAGACGCTATAGTAAGTGACATATAAAATATGGAATTAAGAAATATCATTACTTGACTATGTAAAGAAAATGAGAGGCTCTTTTTTTTTGCAACCAAAAAAAAGTAAAATAAAAAATAATATATATATATATATATATATATATAATAATAACAAGAA
The DNA here is from genome assembly GCA_026770625.1 of Nicotiana glauca. Classification (NCBI taxonomy): domain Eukaryota; kingdom Viridiplantae; phylum Streptophyta; class Magnoliopsida; order Solanales; family Solanaceae; genus Nicotiana; species Nicotiana glauca. The sequence goes on from MU722224.1 coordinate 144,828, forward strand.
TAATAACAATAATAATAATAAGAACAAGAATAATAATAAGAACAAGAATAATAATAATAATAACAATAATAATAATAACAATAATAACAATAACAATAATAACAATAACAATAACAATAATAACAATAACAATAACAATAATAATAATAATAATAATAACAATAATAATAATAATAATAATATTAATAATAATAATAATAATAATAATAATAATAATAATAACAACAACAATAACAATAACAATAACAATAACAATAACAATAACAATAATAATAATAATAAATAATAATAACAATAACAATAACAATAACAATAACAATAATAATAAGAACAATAACAATAACAACAATAATAACAATAACAATAACAATAACAATAACAATAACAATAACAATAACAATAACAATAACAATAATAATAATAATAATAATAATAATAATAACAATAAGAAAAATAATAATAACAATAACAATAACAATAATAACAATAACAATAATAACAATAACAATAACAATAACAATAATAATAATAATAACAATAATAACAATAATAACAATAACAATAACAATAATAATAATAATAATAACAATAATAATAATAATAATAACAATAATAATAACAATAACAATAACAATAACAATAACAATAACAATAATTACAATAACAATAATAACAATAACAAGAATAACAATAATAATAAGAATAATAACAATAATAATAACAATAACAATAATAATTATTTCTAGTTTGTGCTAAAAATGGTAAACTAATTATTTCTTACATTATTAGTGATATTAGAAGCTTAAAGAAATAGTTTGGAAGAACGAAGGGACAAAATTACATGTCAACAATGGGACTACACCAATGATATGCCCTCAACCATTCTTATTTACAGTAGCGATGGGCATCTAGTTTGTGCTAAAAATGGTAAAATAATTATTTCTTACATTATTAGTGATATTAGAAGCTTAAAGAAATAGTTTGGAAGAACGAAGGGACAAAATTGGATGTCAACAATGGGACTACACCAATGATATGCCCTCAACCCATTCTTATTTACAGTAGCGATGGACATACTTACCTACCATATTCAAGGGGAAGTGTCGCGGTGTATGTTATTTATTGATATTATAGTTCTGATTGATGAGACACGAGACGGTCTTGATGAGAGGTTGGAGGTTTGGAGACAGACACATGAGTCTAAATATTTCATGTTGAACAGGACAAACGACGAGGGTGTCACACACTGTGTAAAGGTTGTGTGGATGAAATGGATGTTGGCATCTGGCATCTTGTCTGACAGGAAGGTGACATTGTAACTTAAAAGTAAGATCTATTGAGCGGTGGTTAGACCGGCCATGTTATATGAGGCAGAGTGTTGGCTAATCAAAAATTCGCATGTACAGAAGATGAAAGTAGCAAAAATGAGGATGTTGAGATAGATATGTGGGTACACTAGGTTGGTTAATATTATGAATGAAGATATACGGGCGAAGGTAGGAGTGGCTGCCATAGAGTACAAAATGTAGGAAGTGAGGCCTAGATGGTTCGGGCATGTGCAGAGAAGAAGCCTATATACCCCAGTGAGGAGGTGCGAGCGGTTGACCTTGGTGGTTTGAGGAGAGGTAGAGGTCGGCCTAAGCATGAGGGACATGTGATCATGTAGTACATGAAGCGACTTCAACTCACTAGGGACATGACCCTTGATAGGAAGGTGTGGAGGTCGAGTATTAGAGTTGTAAGTTAGAAGGTAGTTGAGTGTTATCCTACTGTAAGGGATATAAGACTTTTCTTTTAGTGTATTGTTTTCGTATAGTAGTATTACATGCTGTGTTCTTATTATTTTTCCACTCTAGTTTCCTAGTACCTTGCCGTTTTTACTAATTATTGATATTACTTTTTTTATTTATTTTTTCAAATCTATATTTGTGGCTTCTGTTGCTGTAACTATTCAATTATCTTTTTTTTATCTTCTTGTGCTGAAGGTCTATCAGAAATATCCTCTCTACCCCACAGGTTAGGGGTAAGGTCTGCATACACACTGCCCTTCCCAGACCCTTTTGTGGTATTATACTAGGTTGTTGTTGTTTATACAGTTGAAAATAGAGACAACAATTAATTATAGACAACTAAATTTATAATTTCATATTTTAGAAATGTCACACCTTCTTTTTACCACTAGGGCCTATTTACTATACCCCGGGAAGAGATATAATAAAAGGAAGGAGTTATTCCAATTTAAGGACAGTCGAAACAGGATTTATTTATTTAAATTTCAGAGTCGCCACTTGGGAAAATAATGGTGTCCCAAGTCACCGGTTTAATCCCGAACCGAGGAAAGTTTGACTCTGTTACAGTCTGCGAACTAGAAATCCTGATAAGGAATTCTGTTAATCCGGGAGAAGGTGTTAGGCACTCCCGAATTCTGTGGTTCTAGCACGGTCGCTCAACTGTTGTATTTGTTTTTATCTGATTTTTATATATGTTCCCTTTTTATGTGTATTTATTAATATTCCGCTTTATTATTTTTTACAAGAATTGCAACGTCGTAAAAATGTATTGCGGACCACACCGTACTAGTACGCCTGTGGCTTTTAATACATTTCGACTTCGTTGAGATTTAGATTTGGGTCACATAAATGTGCACCCATACTTGAGAAAGTATATTATAAATCGCGCCTAAAGCATCTATGTCTATTAACTTTTGGGAAAGACCGTGAAATTCATTAAATGGTCCTCCCTAATTCTAAGTTTTTTTTATGTGGCAATTTATTCGAGGGCCCCGCAATTGTATGTTTGATATGGCGAGGCTTGTCTCATTTATATTATTAAAGGCCAAGACTAAATACGACTACAATTCTTCTATTTAATTTTGTCTTTATGATAAAGAAGAAGCCCTAATTATTTATCATTTGCCTAATTGCTATGTTAACAAAGGAGTTTTCCTAAGTTACAAACGTTTGGGCCTTAAAACAGGCCTTATACAGATTCAGATGTGCCTTTCAAAGAAACCTCTCTCACGTACGGGCTTGGTGCAGATGAGATTAAGCCCAAGCTCCATTCATTCACAGGGTTGTTCAGTCCCTAATTCAATACTACATACAATATTTAACTTGTGTGCAAATCTAAGAGTTTGATACACTTATTCTGAATTTAGAATTGAATCAATGAGCTAAAG
>MU722226.1:0-89838 GCA_026770625.1 Nicotiana glauca
ATTGTAAGCTAAAGTATGCTAGATAATGAAGCTAGTTGTATGCAATAAGAGAGAAGCACTAGGGTCGTAGCACTCACCTAGGTGACTAATTAATGGGTATAGAATTCTAATGTAAGGATGACAATATGGGATATATGGATAACCGTTGCACTTAGCACGCACTCTCACACCTCTCGGTAGAGAGAATGATTTTGCCCAATTGACTCTCTCGAGACCGATTGGGTAGGCTAATTTGCCCAAGCAACTAATAGTTCAAGTAAGGTAATTACTCTCTCGAGGTTTAATCCGTTACTTGGGACTACCATTCTCATGGGTCCATCCCAAATCCTTATTGGGTTAATTATGAGGTCATAGACTCTCTTTCTCAAGTAGAGTCAAGACCCACTAAGCTAGACTTAGTGTTTGCAACCACCAAATCCAAGTGAAAACATACAATTAACCCAAATACCAAACACCCACAATCATCCAAACATTAAGCAAGAACACCCATTAATTACCCACACTAGGATTGAGCCACAACCCTAGCTAATGGGTTTAGCTAGACATGGAAGTAGTAGAAATGGAAGAAATGCTAAAAGAAAGTGACATAATCATTAACTACAATATTAATCCACGTGAATCCACGCTAAATGTATGAGAAAATTGCCTAAAATAGGCTAATACAAGTTGTCTCGTGCTCAGCTGCTCAGATAGATTCTCAAAACTTGACCTAAAAAAGTAAATGTCTACACAGGAAAAACCGGACAAAAATACCCTGAGGGTCTGTTGCGGACCGCATAGAAATGTCATGCAACCGCATAGGGTAAATGGTCTTCATATTCTGGCTTCTGGACTTGAGGATGCGGACCGCGTAGAAATGTCATGCGGCTGCATAGGCAAGGTCATGCAGACCGCGTAGAAATGTGCGCGACCGCGTAAGGCAAGAAATGCGGACCGCGTAGAAATGGATTGTGGCCACACTGTACAAACTGTCCCATTTTTAGCTCTCTGATCTTGTATCCACGCGGACCGTACTGATTTGGTGTGCAGCCACGTGGAATTTTGCCTTAGAATTTTTAGCATCTGATCACTCTTCGTTGCGGACCGTGTAGAAATGGATTGCGGTCCGCATGGAACTTCCTCAAGATATGCCTCTCTGAACTTTTTTGTACGGCCGCACAACAAAACAGTGTGGACCGCGCAGCTTGGGCTGATACTTGATTATTCTCTGAACATTCCTGTGCGTCCGCATGATAAATCAGTGCGGTCCGCACATGTCTCTTTTTCCCAGGTTTCAGTCATCTTCTGGCGCTTGGCAGGTTTCACTCCTTTTTGAGCCTATTTGTGATATTCATCATCTAGTCGCTCAAACCTGCAATCAAACGCAACTTATAAGCAATTCAGGACTAATCAAGAGCAATTTATGCACAAAGCTTAGGTAAGAATGGGTATAAAACTTGCACAATTCATAGTTATCAAGCACCATGAAGATGCTTAGTACTTCATTGATAGGTGCAGGGAAAGACTGCACAATATAAGGAAATTGGAGTCGCATGGGGTTGACTTCACTACTTTTCAGCTAGAGGGCAGGGCCCGCAAATGTTGGCAGTCACATGTTCTGGGCAGACTAGAAGGTTCTCCTCCTATTACTTGGAGTCAGTTTACACAGTTGTTTCTGGACAGGTATATTCCACCATCTGGGAGGGAAGAGTTGTGGTATTAGTTTGAGCAGCTCGAGTAGGGTCAAATGTCCGTGACCAATTTTAAGGTGAGGGTTTCTGAGCTATCCCACCATGCATTGATGATACTTTCTACTGACGTAGAGAGAGTGCGGAGGTTTGTTGTAGGGTTGCATTCTGGCATAAGGGCCAACATGGCCCGAGAGGTGGAGATGGGGACTCTTTATCAGTTAGTAGTGGAGATTGCTCGGAGGATTGAAGGCTACCGTCTGAGGAGTAGGGAGTAGATGCAGCATGATAAGAGGGCTAGGTTCTCTTGGGAGTTCAAAGGTTCCCCAACTAGGGGCAGAGGTCAGTTAGGGAAGGGACAACCTAGTAGGCCCCCATATTCAGCACCATCACCTACTCGGGGTGCTCTAGCATGTCCCTATTTCAATGTTATACCAGAGAGTTTTCATTGCCCACCAGCTATTCAAGGTTCCTACGGTGGGTATTCAGGCCCTCAAGATTCTTCTGATCTTATTTCAGTGCTATGCCAGATAGTTCATATCGCCCACCAACTTTTTAGGCTTCTTCTAGTTGGTCTACATGCCAACAAGATCAGCTATCAGGCCAGCAGGCTGCCGCACTGCAGGGTTTTTTCTTGTGCGGGGACCTTGATCATATTAGGAGATACTACCCTAGGCTTCGGGGCAAGGCAGTACAACAGGGTCATCAACCTATGATTTCAGCACCGGCTGCCCCGCCACCTAGAGGTGGGAGGAAAGCTGGTAGGGGCTATCCTAGAGGTGGAGGTCAGGTAGGGAGAGGTTATCCAGTTGCTACTCAGTCAGGTGAAGGCCAGCCAACTGGCGCTCCAGCTAGATTCTATGCCATTTTGGCTAGGCTAGATACATTGGCCTCAGATGCCGTCATCACAGGTATTATTTTCATCTACGGTAGAGATGCTTCAGTATTATTTGATCTAGGGTCCACCTATTTATATGTATCATCTCTGTTTGCTCATTTCCTGGTTATTCCATCTGCACCTTTAAGCACTCCTGTTCATGTGTCCACTCCTGTGGGCGACTCTATGGTTGTAGACCAGATCTACCAATCTTGTGTGGTTACATTCTATGGTTTTGAGACTAGAGATGATCTCCTGTTGCTTGACATGATCGATTTTGAGATCATCCTGGGCATAGATTGGTTATCTCCATATCATGCCGTCCTAGATTGCCATGCCAAGACTGTTACTTTAGCGATGCCAGGATTGCCAAGGTTGGAGTGGAAGGGTTCCACATTTGATACGCCTAGTTGAGTTATCTCTTTCCTGAAGGCTCGGCAAATGATCGAGAAGGGGTGTTTGGCGTACTTGGCTTATGTTAGAGACACCACTGCAGAGTCTCCGATAATTGATTCGGTTCCAGTAGTTCAAGAGTTCATCGATGTGTTTCCTTCTGATCTTCCTGGCATGGAACCAAATTGTGATATTGATTTCTGCATTGATTTGGTTCCAGGCACCCAACCTATATCTATCCCACCGTACCATATGGCTCTTAAGGAGTTGAAGGAGTTGAAGGAGAAACTTGAGGAGTTGTTAGCAAAGGGGTTTTTTAGACCTAGTGTATTGCCTTGGGGTGAACCAATGTTATTTGTGAAGAAGAAGGATAGGACTATACGGATGTGCATTCATTACCCCCAGTTGAATAAAGTCAGCATCAAGAAAAAGTATTTGTTGCCTCGTATTGATATTTGTTCAACCAGTTGCAGTGTGCTAGGGTTTTCTCTAAGATCTATTTGAGGTCAGGTTACAATCAGTTGAAGATTCGGGATTCGGATGTCTCGAAGATGGCATTCCGGACTAGATATGGCCATTATGAGTCTATGGTGATGCCATTTGGCTTGACTAATGCACTTGCGACATTTATAGACTTGATGAATAGTGTTTTCAGGCCTTATATCGATTCCTTTGTCATCGTCTTCATTGATGACATCTTGATATACTCACGTAGCTTGGGGGAGCACAAGCAGCATCTGAGAGTAGTGCTTCAGACCTTGCGAGAGCAGAAGCTATATGCTAAGTTCTCCAAGTGTGAGTTTTGGCTAGAGTTAGTGGAATTCTTGGGGAATATTATGTCAGGAGAGGGTATTAAGGTGGATCCCAAGAAGATTGAGGCAATTTAGAGTTGGCCACGCCCTATTTTAGTGACCGAGATCAGGATTTTCCTGGGGTTAGCAGGCTATTACAGGCTATTCGTGCAGGGCTTTTCATCTATTGCATCACCTCTAACTAGATTGACCTAGAAGGGTGCTCCTTTCCATTGGAACTATGATTGTGAGGCGAGATTTCAGAAGCTCAAGACAACCTTGACTACATCACCAATTCTTGTGTTGACTTCCAGTTCAGGGATGTATACTGTATATTGTGACGCTACGCGCATTGGCTTGGGTTTTGTATTGATGCAGCATGGGCGAGTTATTGTATATGCCTCTTGCCAGCTGAAGATTCATGAGAAAATTTATCCTGTGCACGATCTGGAATAGGCGGCGATTGTTCATGCTCTTAAGATATGGAGGCACTACCTGTATGGGGCATCATGCGAGGTTTATACTGATCATCATAGCTTACAGCATTTGTTCAAGCAGAGGGATCTTAATTTGAGGCAGCACAAGTGGCTTGAGTTACTGAAGGTTTATGACATCACCATTCTTTATCATCCGGGCAAGGCGAATGTGGTCGCGGATGCCATAAGCAGAAAGGCAGAGAGTATGGGTAGCTTGGCATTCATTCCAGCAGAGGAGTGGCCACTAGCTTTGGATATTCAGTCCTTGGCTAACATACTTGTGAGGTTGGACATTTCGTAGCCCAGCCAGGTTCTTGCTTATGTGGTTGCTCAGTCTTCATTATTGGGAGAGATCAAAGCCCGACAGTTCGATGATCCACATATGGCAGTTCTCAGAGAGACGGTGCTTCAAGGAGGTTCCAAGGAGGTTTCTATTGGTAGGGATGGTGTTTTGCGGCTCCAGGGTCGTCTATGTGTTCCTAATGTTGATGGTCTGAGGGAGAGGATACTAGTGGAGGCCCACAGTTCACGGTATTCCATCCATCCGGGAGCTACGAAGATGTATTATGATTTGAGGCAACATTATTGGTGGCGGAGGATGAAGAAAGACATAGTGGAGTATGTGGCTAGTTGTTTGAATTGCCACCAGGTCAATTATGAACATCAGAGGCCGGGTGGCCTACTTCAGCAGATAACTATACCAGAGTGGAAGTGGGAACACATTACCATGGATTTCATAGTTTGGTTTCCGCGGACTTTGCGGAAGTTTGATTCAGTATAAGCCATTTTTGATAGGTTGACCATGTCGGCCCACTTTATTCCAGTAGAGACTACCTATACAGCAGAGAGGTATGCTAAGATTTACATTCGGGAGATAGTCCGGTTGCACGGTGTGCCTGTTTCCATCATATCAGACAGAGGCCCTCAGTTCACTTCCCATTTCTGGAGAGTTGTTCAGAGTGAGTTGGGGACCCGTGTAGAGCTTAGCACAACATTCCATCCTCATACCGATTGGTAGTCTGAGCGGACACTTCAGATTCTGGAGGATATGCTTAGAGAATGTGTGATTAACTTTGGGGGGTAGTGGGAACAGTTCTTTCCCTTGGCGGAGTTTGCGTACAACAACACCTGTCAGTACAACATTGAGATGGCCCCATTTGAGGCTTTATATGGTCGGCGGTATCGTTCTCCTATCGGGTGGCTTGAGCCGGGTGAGGCTACATTATTTGGTACAGATTTGGTACAAGATGCCTTGGACAAGGTAAGGTTGATTCAGGAGAGTCTTCTCATGACTCAGTCCAGACAGAAGAGTTATGTGGATCATAAGGCGCGTGATGTATCATTCATGGTTGGCGAGAAGGTTCTCTTGAAAGTCTTGCCAATGAAGGGTATTATGAGGTTCGGGAAAAAGGGAAAGTTGAGCCCAAGCTTTATTGGCCCCTTTGAAGTGTTGAGACGAGTTGGGGAGGTTTCTTACGAGCTTGCTTTACCCCCAGCTTATCAGGAGTTCATCTAGTTTTTCATGTATCGATGCTTCTAAAGTATAATGCCGACTTGTCCCACATGTTAGACATCCGTACTATTTAGCTGGATGAGAGTTTGGGTTATGAGGAGGAGCCAGTTACCATTATTGATAGACGGATCGCCAGTTGAGGTCCAAGAGGATTTCTGCGGTGAGTGTCCAGTGGAGGGGCCAACCAGTCGAGGAGGCGACCTGGGAGTCTGAGGAGGACATGCGGAGCAGATACCCTCATTTATTCAGCACCTTAGGTACTTTTCTATGTCCGTTCAAGGATGAACGTTTGTTAAGAGGTGGAGGCTGTAACGACCCGGCCGGTCATTTTGCTTTTTAGAACCCTGTTCCCCCAAATAAAACTCTCCGTGCTTTCCTTAACTAATTTCCAACCTACGGGGATGGTTGGTTCAGGATTTGGAAGTGTTTGGATTGAAATATGCTCATTTGACTCCTTAGGATTTTCTTAAAAGGATAAGTTTGACTTTGGTCAACATTTTGAAACGGGCCCAGATTCATGTTTTGACGGTTCCCGAGGGTCCGCAAGAAAATATAGGACCTTGGCGTATGCCTGATATTGCATTCCGAGGTCCCTAGCCCGAGTAATGAATTTTTATTAGAAATTGTTAAACTGAAATTCTATGGATTTAAAGAAAATAATTAATGATTGATCACATTGGTATTGGGCTCGTATGTTGGTTCCGAAGCCCAGTACAGGTCGAATATAACATTTAAGACTTGCCCGCAAAATTTGGTGTCAATCCGAGTAGTTTAAGGTCGTTTTGGCCCGTTAGAGGAAAATTAAGAACTTGAAGTTCATAAGTTTGATTCACTTGGTTTAAGGGGGTGATTATTAGATTTAGCATTATTTCGGGCGTTTTGAAGGTTTGAGTAGGTCCGTTTCATGATTTTAGACTTGTCGGTATGTTCGAGCGGGGCCTTGGAGCCCTGAGCGTCAATCGAACGAAGCTCGAGTAAAGTTTTGAAAAGTTGTAAAGCATCTGCTTCTGTCATAACTACATATGCGGTTGGTCGACCGTAGGTGCGGGACCACAGAAGAGGTCCACCTATCGCAGATGCGGCCCAGGGCAGGCCAGGCCAAAATCGCAGAAGCGTCTCCCAACTAAGAGACCGCAGAAGTGGTCGCAATCCGCTTGGCCGGTTCTGCAGGCGCAAAAGATTTCTCGCAGAAGCGGGATCGCATCTGACCGCATATGGGGAAATTGTTGAAGTAGTGAGCTTCATTTAATACGTGTTCCAAGCCACTTTGGCCACTTTTCACTCTTCCATTGGCGATTTTGGGAGCTTTTGTGAGAAGACTTCCACCTAGCATTTAGAGGTAAGTTTATCCCACCTATTCTTAGATTAATACTTGAGTCTTAGGTAGATTAAACGCTAGAATTTAGGTAAAATCAAGGGGTTAGAGCAAAACCTAATTGTTGACTACGAAATTTGTTATGAAATAAATTAGAAATCGTATATTGTTGATCCTTAGGTTATAGAGAACAACTTCCTTCTAAATATTATAGAATCTGAGCACGTAGGCCCGGGGTCAGATTTTAGGAAATTTGTGTTAATGATTGGGAAATTTTTTAAATGGTTAGGATTCAATTTTGTGAGCTTATATTGACTAGTTCCTACCTCATTTAACTAGTTTGGGATCATTCGGCTTCGAATTGAGGGTTTGGGCTCGTTCTTGGTATTGGAAGTGCACTTGGAGCGAGGTGAGTCTCCTTTCTAACCTTGTAAGAGGGAATTGTCCTCATAGGTATAATAATTGAGTAATTTGCTATTGAATGCGGAGGCTACGTACACACTAGGTGACGAGAGTCCGTGCATAGCTACTATTATGTTAATTGTCCAGGTAGTGTAGGAATCATATCATGCTTTATTGGTGAATGTCTTTATATTTTCTTGCTAATGTGATCACTTAGGATATGCTAGAGATGTGGAAAGGAAAATACACGAATGTATACACTTGTTGGGCACTTGTATGAATTTACTTGGAAATAAATGCGCATTCATGTGTTTTCTTGATATTAATTGATATTTGTGGATCGGGTCGATTGCCTCGAAATAAATAAATGCATCCATGGTTCGCGCCATTCGACCCTCTGGCAGTGCACAGTTTATTTTCTGTTGGATCGGGTCGTCGACCTCGGCATAATATGCGCATGATATCTATGTGAAACCTCATCTATGACTTGTATTACTAAATATTTGAAATGTGTTTGGTTGACTGCAAAATTGTTTAGAACATGCCTTATTATCTATTATTACAAACTGTTGATTATCTGTGACTCCCATGCTTAGCATAAAACCTTATTATATTATTTGACCCTAGTGGTATTAAGTCGACCTCTCATCTCTACTTCTTAAAGATTAGACGGGATACTTACTGGGTACATATTGTTTATGTACTCATACTATGCTTCTGTACTTAATTGTACAGGATCTGAGGCATGTACATGTGGCTATCAGTTTTGTGCGCGCCCCTGATTCATAGTTTGAGACTTCCACGGTGAGCTGCTCCCTTCCTATTCCGTTCAGCAACTCGATGGAGTCTTTCATTACGTATGCTGTCTATTCTATCTCAGACAGTAGGATAGTTTTATTCTTTTATAAATTCTTCTAGTTGCCCAATACTTGTGACACCAGGTCTTGGCATGTACGTTAGTAGACTATTATTTTGGGGTTGTATAATTATTTTGGCACATTATTGTTCATCTCTGATTTGACTTGAGCTTTATCAATTGCTGTACTTATTTTGGTAAAAGTAAAAATGAGAACTTAATTACATTTTTCGCGTTGACTTGTCTGATAATGGTGTTGGGCGCCATCATATTCTATTTTTGGAAATGAGTCGTGACATAATTGTTTAGATGAGGTTATGAGGCTGCTTCAGGTACGACAACCTCGATATCTGTGGCCGGGTAAAAATTTGAAGGGCAGTGTGTTAAGGAACAGACTTTGAAGCTTTTGCCATCGATTTTTCGGGAAATATGAATGTATGAAGATGAAGATTTGAAGGTTTTATGATGATAATGAAGGTGTAAAGGTGAAACTTGAAGATTCAAGGACAAAGTATGATGATTTGAAGATGGGAAGATGAATATATGAAGATGTGAAGAACAATGTATCAATATTTAAAGGGATTATGAGGAAGTAAAAAGTTCATGGGTAACTTAAGAAGGTTTAAGATCGGAAAGTAAAAATGTGAAAAAAGAGCCGTAGCTTTTATGGGGGGGGGGGGAAATAATTGATGCGTGACGTTTCACATTCGAGGATGTTTAACCGGCGACTGACACGTGTACGAAGTTAGAGCGACATGATTGATGAGATATTTCACTGACTCATCGACCTAATTGCAACATACGAAGGAAAGAACCATGGTCAATTAATCACTTCTCGCCGCATTGATAAATCTACTCTCAAAAACGTGAGGGGAATATCTGTGTATGGCTAAATTCGAGGATAATGTTACCCCAAATTTCCCAATAAAGAAATGAGAGGGAAGCACGATCTGACACAACGTTGAGTGAAGCCAAAATTTTCCTTGTTTCAGAGCCCGGGAAGGACGAACGCTGCATCCGAGAATGGACACGACTGAACATTAGATCCACACAGAGTGAAGTTTTAAAATTAAGGAAAAACAGAATCGGTTAAGCACGATGAGAAAGGAGCCGTGATATCCACCCTCAACCGGATATTGCGGCGCAAATCCCGCGTGATATCAACTGCAGATCGACATTTACCGGAAAGAGAAGATTTTTAATTTATTTAAACTTGTACTAGGATTGGAATTCCCCTGCTATATAAAGGGTAGAACCTTTTAATTTAAACCATGAGTCATATGCATATCAAAACAATAAAGTTAACTTTTGTCTTCTAGTTGTTGTTCAAAGTGTTCTTCAGTTCCTCTATTCTTTAGTTACAACCGAGCCCGCATTGAGGGCTTGGTTGGAGACACATTTCAATTTTCAACTTAAATCCATGCTTAATTGTTCCATCGATGTCATGACCCCAATTTCCCACCTTAGGATGTCGTGATTGCACCTAGTCTTTGAGACTAGGTAAGCCTAACACATGCTGATAATTAAAGGAATTTAACTAACCTAACTTCAATACGTGAAATGATATCTGTAATAACATAGCTGAACCAACATCAGTTACAAAATCCCAAAATTGGTAGTACCAGTCATAAGCCTTTCTAAGAATAGCTATAAATATTGAGTACATCACTATTTCGGAACAATAGGAAACAATGAAATAAAATACCACAGAAGGTGACTTGTTGGCCTGCGAATGTCGAGTAGGTATACCTTGAAGTTTCCAGTAGCGCAAACATAAGTCTAAAACAAACTCGATCATAAGTACCTAGATCTGCACAAAAATATGCATAACCGACAATGCACACAAGCCATAATACACTATGTGAAGTTACTCATGACCTGGACCTCCAGAACCAGACGCAATTGCTCAAAACTACTAGCCGGGTAATTATTTCCTCCCCCACTTAGACATATGTTTGTCCTCGAACATGCCATGAGTTGTTCCACAGCTATCAAATCAGTGCTTGAGCTCACCATACATACACCCTAGGTAATTCCACGTCAACCCAATCCACATAACCTTAGGACATAACCCAATCCTCAATATCTAAAACTCACCATAGAACCCGAATCTCGCATCAATACAATGTATAAGTTTGAACAAGCTGAATTGAGCCACAATCTCCACACAGGGTACAATCACATGATGTTCCACACAACTTAAATGTCTGAAGGAATAACTTCCGACCACTATAGTTATTCAATAACTATTTTGGTACCGGTAATACTCTTCATATCGAATAACACTTTTTTTTCCGGACCCTGACAATGCTGCCTATGGTAAAAGAAACATGGAGAATAATCATCTAACTTCACAACCATCATAGCATAAGAGGAAAGCACATAACATAGACTGGGCATGAATAACATCCATTCTGCCCGATGATAAACCCAGGATATCGATTCCACAAGAGTAACCAAACCTGATCAGATATGGAATACACATTCCTATTGGGCTTTTAAATAACCCCAAACCAGTTCTATCATTCCCAAATAGGTAAATAATCTTCCATAAGTCTATAGAAACCTATCAACAACATATGCCATTAGTCATCATATTCTCAACATTTCTTCACAATCCGCAATCAAGGGATAGTTCACCTACGAGATCATACAGTCTCAAAACCTCATAATACCAAAACCCATGCCAGATATCAACTACTCTACTCAAAAGGGTAGATACATCACTCTCACTCTATCATCTTACGGAAAAACCCACAAAGATCATCCACACCCAAAACCTGAACCTCAAAAGCCCCAAAATTTGGCAATCACCGTACCACTAGTCAAGCATCCGCAAGTCAAAACACAAGGTGCCATCCTAAAATGCACAACCTTCACATACAATATCTAATAATGCCAGCATTCTCTTATCTTCTGATATCCATATAGGAGAAAACTATACTGCACACCATATTCCTTATGCAAGCAACAAACATCCAGCTCAAGCTCTGGTCGATACCATCAAGAACTCATCGAGACCCTCATGCACATAACAATGCCATTAGGACCGAATATCCTTAACTCAATCGAGTAACGCAAACCGCCCGACCTAAGAGTATTGCCACAAACACCGGCAAATAATCACAAATGAGCAGACCCATTTCTTCGAATACTCCTCAACTTTTCTTCAGGATAACACTCCTCCCTGTTGGTAGACAATGATCCCAAAACTAAAGCTCAAAAATGAAGATCATAGCATAAACCACGTAACCTAGAATCTCATAAACCACCGCATTTCCTCTGAAGTACCTAATAATGTCTCAACCGAGATGCCCACTCTCAAGAGACCTTCTGTGAATCTGAAGTTATTTCTCTGACGTCTCTGACACTGAAATGTAGAACTATTATTAACGCAAAAATACTGCAAGTCTTAGCACTATCCCATGAAAATCTTATATCATAACCATATATAAATTTTGAGGAACCTTCCAATACCATAGGTATAAATCTCAGGCCGAAACTCATATAACACATGACCCTGCAATCTGATCGTCGATAGTGGACTCCTCATTTGGTGCGAAACCATAGTACATAAATCCGATGATCCACAATACTAACCTTCACAGCTCGTACAACACCAATCATAAGATACCTCAAGTCATCTACTACGCGTATGTCCATCCTCGTGACAGTCAAACGCGCTTCTTCCAGTGCCTTGAAGGATAGTATGTACCTTCCGTAAAGTAGAAATCCCATATGAACCACATAGTCTCTAAAACCACAAACTATCCTTAAATCAACATCCACCTCGTGATCCCTACCACGGTCGCAATGATTTGCAAACCCATTAAACCTTCCCAAGCCCATACTTATCAACCAGATGTTAGAACCAGCTGCACCCCCATATGAACAACTGAATAATATCAATACATCCGCATCCTCTATCGGGATGACACGTTTAGATAATGTTTGAGCGTCCTTGGATCCCCCGTAGCCCATCCACGACATCATGAACCATCGGCGCTAGCTGATACCAAGTGTGTAATATCATACATGAGTGGATGCAAAAAAATATAAGTTATATGCCTCAAGCAGAATCAATGCCGCACGATAAGTAATGAAAGAAATGAAATTTCCTAATAGTTCTGTAGCCTGTCAAAAATAAGTACAGACGTCTTCGTAGCGATCCGCAAAACTCTACTAAACCTGGTTATGACTCGAGGACCTACGAACCTAGAGCTCTGATACCAACTTGTCAGGACCACAATTTCCCACTATAGGATGTTGTAATGGCACCTAGTCTTTGAGACTAGGTAAGCCTAATTGATAATTAAAGGAATTTAACTAACTTAATTGCAATACATTAAATAATATATGTAATTAGATATCTGAACCAACAAATGTTACAAAATCCCAAAATTGGTAGTATTTGTACTATAAATAAAATACCACAAAAGGTGACTTCGGGGACAGTGAACGTCGAGCAAGAATACCTAAAAGTCTCCAGCAGCGCCGATATAAGTCTCAAACCAACTCGATCATAAGTACCTTGATCTATAAAAAAATGTGCAGAAGCGTAGCATCAGTACACCACGTGTCACGACCCAATTTCCCTATGTAAGATATGGTGACGACACCTAGTAGACTAGGTAACCCTAACAGTTACTGAATTATTAGAAGACTTTCACCATTAACTACTAAATATGAAATAGAATCCTTTATACATAACTTAAAACTCCCTAAAATTGGTTGTACAAGTTATAAGCTCTACTAAGTTTGCTAAGAAAATTCTTAAGTACAACTATTCAGAATGGAATTCAAACAGTACAAAAACAAAACCAGAAGATGACTTCGAGACACGCGAACGCGACGTTAGGTTTTCCTTAAGTCCCGCCAGCTCGACCAACCAGCTAATAATCAACATCAACTATGGCCCCTAGATCTGCACAAAAATGTACAGAAGCATAGTATGCGTACACCACAACGGTACCCAGTAAGTATCAAGGCTAACCTCGGTGAAGTAGTGGCGAGGGAATGTTAAGACACCTATCGGACAAAACATTTAGAACATTTATGTAGATGAACTAACATAGGATAATATCAATATAAAGCTAAGCAGGATAAGGAACACAGATAAATACTTGCAATGATAAGCTAATAACAATAATATTTAACAAGAAGCAGTCAGATGATAATCCTATAGAGTAAGTTGAACACAGTCTATGTCCAGGGAAAAATGAATAAATGGAAAACTAGCAAAAACTCCATAAGAACAACCTCTTTCACACTAGATATGTTCAAGCATTTTCACGAGGTACCACACCTCATAATCACAGCTCACGGGTCCCAATTTTTTTAACCCTAATCACTTGGCATCTTGGTTCCACATTTCCATTCATAACCACACTAACGACTCACGTGCCAAGGGAAACAACTCTCAAACAGAAGGAAACTAGACAAGACACGTAATGGTCAATAACGCATGGGTTCATTTTCTTAAAACCGATGTGGGTGATTAATCTATGTGTATGCTTGTACAAGTGTTCTACCATGATCCAAGTCAACAAACAATAGCAAAGATAATGAAAGGCACATAAGAAATGATCACCACAAAATATATAGTGTAAATAAGGCAGCAACGAAGTTTGAAGAAGCGACAAGGACATCAATATAGCTACATAGAACTGAGCAAAGAATGCAACACGAAGGAGAACAATTAATAGTATGCTAAGGAAACAACAATCAATGACAAGTGCAAAAAAAAGAGAAATGACAACAGAGCCCTCCCGAGGTACTGCCTCGTAGTCTCAAATCGTAAAATGAATCTCAATGGATGATTAATAACAACTATACGGCAGAAACCTCGTGCAATAATAACGACCGCACAACAGAAAACTCATGCCACAATAACAATCCGCACGGTAGAATCCTCATGCCACAATAACAATCCGCACTGTAGAAACCGCATGTCATAATAGGATCCACACGGCACAAACCTCGTGCCACAATAATATTTACACGGCATAAACCTCGTGCAACAATAACAACCGCACGACAGAAACCTCGTGCCACAATAACATCCACAAGGCAGAAACCTCGTGCCATAATAATATCCGCATGGCAAAAACCTCGTCCTACAATAATTTTCGCATGGTAGAAACCTCGTGCCACAATAACATTCGCACGACAGAAACCTCGTGCAAAAACAACACAGAACACAATAACAACAATGACAATAACACAAGAATACGACAAGTAAATCAACTCGAGAACTCCAGAACAAGAAGAGACGGAAGAACGAACTCACAAGGAAATGCACAACAGGAAATAACGATACAACATAGCAATAAATCAACAACGAAGAGATACTGTGTAGCAAAGATTCCACATAAGTACAAACTCAAAGATAAGAGGGATAACATGAATCAATGGCTCCAATTAAGGCTAAGTCAACAATGATAAGGGATAACAAATCTTCAATTACGATTGAGAAATTACGGAATAAATTTAACAAACTCAATTAAGGATAAGCAGATCATGGGAAAATAATAATAGCTTCAATCAAGGATAAGCAATTACAAAAAGGATAGAACAACAATTAAAGAAGCAACAACTTCAGTTAAGGCACATAAGAGTTTAATCGTCAATAAGGAAACATGGAGCAATTAATTCGAATTAAGACACATAAGGTAAATTTAGTAAATAGGTAATTTAACATAACAAAACAACTTCATATCTAATGAACATAAGAACCTAAGAGCCCTAAATGGAAAAATTTCAATAAATAAGCCCGAGCACATACTCGTCACCTCGCATACATGGGCTTCACATGACCTAATTAGCAGCAAAGACTCGAGTACTAAGGGGTAGTTTCCCCACACAAATTAGGCAAGATACTTACCTCAAAGAAGATAGATCGTTACTCAAAAATGAACTTCTCGAGTGAAATAACCTCAAAAAGACTCAAATCTTGCAATAATAACTTCAAATCATAAATAAAACTCATAAGAAATAATTTCGAATAATAAAGCTTCAATCTTTAACAAAAACTAAAGTTAAACCCAAAAGTCAAACCCTGGGCCAGCACCTTAAAATCTGATAAAATTCACAAAACTCGAATACTCGTTCCGATACAAGTTCAAGCATAAAAAAATTATCAAATTCTAATACCAATTAGTCCCTCAAATCATTATTTTACATTTTGAAAGATTTCTTAAAAAATCCCCATTTTCCTCAGCTCAAAACACTAATTATAAGATAAAAATAAAGGTAGAATCATGGAATATAAAAAATTTCGGGTGAAGAACAATTACCTTAATGATTTGTTAGAAAAACCCTCAAAGAGTCGCTCAAAATCAAGCTCTACAACTCAAGATATGGTAAAAATGGCCAAACCCTCGATTTGGAAGATATATTCTACTCCTAAGGTATTTGCACATCACGATCGCGGAAGAAGCATTGCGATCGCGGAGGGAAAGGTCCAATAAAAAAGATTGTACTACTCGATCGCAGACAGGTACGATCGCGAAGAAGGAAAATGCTGATGCCATAAGAAATGTACCACATGATCGTGAAACAGAGAATGCGATCGCGAAAGGGGACCAAGTGTTGAGCTATGCTATGCGAACGCGGATTGGTAAACATGAACGCATTGAAGGGGGGATGCACACTTACACGATCGTAGACAATAACATGCGAACGCGAAGAACAATAGTGCCTGCCTCCAAAATCACACTACGCGAATGCGGAGGAATTGATGCGAACGCGATTGAGAAAACTAAGATGACAAAATCAGCAACTCTAAAGCATGAAGAGATGGCCTTCGGTACTCCGTCAAAACATACCAACAAGTTCTATAACATATTCCGGTCTAGTTCGAGGTCTCAAATCACATCAAATAATGTCAAAACTACGAATCGCACCACGATTCGAATGTATGAACTTTTAAATCTTCAAACTTCCATAACACTCACCGAAACACATCAAATTAACCCATAATGACGTCAAATTTTGCATCAAAGTAACAAATGACGCAACGTAGCTAATCCATCTCTCAGAATCACATTTCGACCCTGATATTACAAAAGTCAACTCCTCGTCAAACCTCTTAACCTTCCAAAACTTCAACTTTCCAATTTTCACCGAATTACTTTAAATTACCCTACGGACGTCAAAAAACCCTATTCAGGAGTCATTTACACAAAAGTAAAAACTCCGGTCAACTCTTACCGCTTAAGCTTCTAACATAATAATCTTTCTTCCAAATTGACCCCGAATCATCCAAAAACTAAACTCGGCCACGCGTGCAAGTCATAGAACCTAATACGAAGCCTCTTGGGACCTTTAGACATAAATTCTCAAAATGACCGACCAGGTCCTTACATCCTCCCACTCTTAAACAAACGTTCATCCTCGAACGTGCCAAGAATCATCCCGAAGTCATCAAATCACCGATTGTATTCACCCTACATACACCCATGGATTATCCCACGTTATCGAAATCTCCATAAGCCCGACGACACCATCTAAATAGAAATTTATCCCTTCCACCAATACTAAGAAGCCTTAGAACCAAAATTTTCACCATCCGTTCATCTCCAAAAGACCCGATTCCTACATCCATACCCGCTATTAGCCTCAGCCATCTATAACAACTAATGCCTACACCTACAAGGTATATGCACATGACATAACACATCATACATATGCCCATAACGACATCATCGATCATAATGGCTGCTCGTAATCAAATCCAACAACGGCAATTAGCCTCATTTCTATTGGAACCCTGTTTCAAACCTGCACGACACTTACAAATATGCAACAAACATGAAGACCTCATTACCATTCACCCGAATCAACAAGTCACAACTAATACCACCGAGAACACACCTCACAAGTTAAAACTCAATAAGCAGAACACGCATATGAGCGACTATTTAAGGAAAAACACATAAGAGAACTATTAAACAAACCCGACATGCACAACTCCCTATCAGTACTTTACTAAGAACCATTTTTACAAGGAAGAATCAAAGCATATGAACACTTCACAAGGATCTCAACTGATATAACTTCCATCGCGGAATGCAGCCCGGTTCAAACATAACAAATCACATAAAATCGCGAGGGTCTCACCCTCAACTATGAATCAGAAGTGGAATACACATCATACCAACCGAAACCTTCCAATCATTCAATTCCACCAAAAATAAAACAAACACATACTGAACTCCCACACTAGAAGAACATCTAAACCACAAATTGTAAACAACCATTTGAAATAACAACAAAACTACAGTAATAAGTAATAGAAATTCACTTCTAGTTTCATAGCTCTCAATACTGAATAAAAAAAATGATAGACACAGGATACCACTATAGAATCTCCCGATAGGGTTAAACACATAAGTAGAGTACAAGATCAAGAAAGTCACCCACATGTGAAGCAACATCGGGGGACTCACCCAGATATGTAGAACTGAATCAAAATATGAAGGATGATCCTTTTAACAATTTGAACCATTACCTATACGACATCATCTAGTACGGCGACCTCAACCCTATTTTACAAAAAAACATCAATGGGTCGGGCCTCCCCTTCTTAGGCACCCTCTACTAGCCTGAACTGTACCCCTTAGCCGGCGGTCCATAGATGTTAACAGCTGGAGTAGAATTCATAACCTGAATACCTAGCCGTGACACATCTGTCCTGAGTTTGGGACAATCTCATACCTTGTGGCATACAATCAAAGAACCCTCCTCCTAGGTGGTGCATGGATGTTAGGAACTGGAGCAAATTTGTATTGCACATGGCTGACTTTGGCAGCTTATATCTAGTAATTTATAAGGAAATGGGAGATGAGCAAAGCATGAAAGTTATAGCCCTTGGTGCAGGGACACACTGCACAACATGAGTATTTTAGAGTCCCACGGGGTGGATTTCACTACTTTTCAGCCGGAGGGTAATGCCCATATATGGTGGCAGCCTTATCTTCTTGGCACGCCAGCAAGTTCCCCTCCCATGACTTGGGACCAGTTTATATATACCTTTTTAGATAGGTATATTCCACCCTCTCAGAGGGAAGAGTTGCGATTTCACTTAGAGCAGCTCCAGCAGGGTCAGATGTTAGTGAACGACTATGATGCGAGGTTCTCTCCGTTGTCTCTCCATACACTAATGATACTTTCTACTGACGCGAAGAGAGTCTGGAGGTTTTTTGCGGGTTCGCACTCAGGTAATCGGGCCAACAGGGTTAGACTTCAAGAGCAATACACCGTACCGAGAGGTTGTTTCTAGTGCGAGGATCTTAGGCATGCACATAGGTTCTACCCTAGGCTTTGGGACAAGGCAGTACAGCAGACTCATCAGTCCATGATTAAAGCACCAACCGTCCGGCCACCTGGAGGTGTAGGGCATGCGGGTAGGGGCTGTCCTAAAGGTGGAGGCCAGCCAGCTACAGGCCAGTCAGGTGGGGGCTAGCCAGTAGCCACTCCAGCTAGGTTCTATGCTTGTCCAGCCAGACCAGATGCAGTGGCCTCAGATGCTGTGATCGCAGGTATTATTTCTATTTGTGGTAGGGATGCTTCGTTATTATTTGATCCAGCGTCTACCTATTTATATGTGTCATCTCTATTTCCTTATTTCTTTGGGTACTCTTGTTTATGTGTCTACTCCGATGGGCAATTCTATTTTTGTATGACGAGGCCAATATGTATAGGATTTTCCTGCTCGTGCTTTATCAAATTCTTGTATAGATTATGATATCGTCCTAAAGAGATTGGAACATCTATGCTACAAATTTTAATATTTCAACTACTATTTGAGAGAAACAATTTGATGAAAAATGAGAGAGGTTTAAAGATTGTTAATTACTTAAACAAAAACCAAGAACTTTCAGAAGATTTATAATTTAAAACAGTTGAGAATCATTGAATTCACCTTATAATATATTATAATAAAATTTCAATTTTTACATGTATTTATCTGAGGAATAACTACTTAATGCTAATACAATTATCTTTAGCTCAGTAAGAAGTAGTCAATTAATAGCACTGTGTTAGGTTATGCGATTAATTGAGTTAAAACTAGTGACGATTAGTCCGAAATATTTGCCTTGCTTGAATTGTGCTAAGAGGTTGTAAAAACTTAGTTAGAATATTTTTACTAAAAAAATCAATAATCTTGCCTACAACAATTCCTCCGTGAGAATCAAAACTGAGGCAAGCAAGATTACGAACTTGGAATAATAGTTTACTAAAAATTACTTTCACTCTATTATCTTATTCATTGGTTATTATGTATCAATTTTTCTTTGTGAGAATTAAAAAATTAATATAAAAATAACTTAGAGATAAAAATATGTAGAAATGATAATAATGATTAATTAAAACTATTATTACGGCACAGTACAAAGTATGAAAGGAAAGTTTCAAGCCAAGGATGTATTTAACTAAGATAGTATTATAATATATATATATATATATATATATATATATATATATATATATATATATATATATATATATATATATATATATATATATATATATATATGAAGCTTCATCAACTATCCCAACAAAAAAGGATTACTCCATTCTGAAGTAAGAAAAAACTAATTCAGAAACAAACAACTTACGATGAAATATTATTCATCTAAAAGAAAGACAACTAGTACAAAACATTAAAGATAAAAGAGAGACCAAAGAGTAGTTTTCTCTCCCCCAAAACTCCTCCCCTTACAGTAAAATATAAGTTTCTATTTGTAGAAAATGTGTAGCAAAGGTGAGATGATCATGCTCTCATGACCTAAACTAACATTGTCATGATGGTGCCTCTCATGGAACTAGGCAAGCAGACTCTTTACCAAAAACCACACGATTTCCCATTTGCAAGTTAATTTCAAGCTAATTAAGAATAAAACTTCATACGAAAGATCTGAATAACAAAACACAGAAAGAAAAGCCCGACATCGGGGTGTCACTAGTCATGAGCATCTAGTAAACACTATCCGAAGATACTAAGACTAACATAGTTTGGAATGTAACTACAAAATAAACTACAAGAAAATAGGAGCGAGAAGAACAAGGCTCCGATCACCAACAGCTACCTTGGCAACTCCGGGATTAATCTACAATTGGACAAGTCAACAGCCGCTACCGGGTCCTAATGTGCCTGGATCTGCAGACAAGGTGCAGAGAGTAACGTGAGTACGCCAACTCAATAAATAACTAAAGTAAATAGAGACTTAGAAGTAGTGACTACCAATAAAGCATTATAAGTTCATATCAGGAAATCTCATTAAAAATATATGAGGCTTTTCAAAGGAGAGATTGAATCAATTCATTTCGTTTAAATTCAGTTTCAGTAAAATTCTTTGAAGATATTATTCAACAATTCTCAAACAGAGGCTTAGTTCAACAGTGAGCAAAATGATGAAATCGTAAACAGTCCCTCGGGAAAAACATCACTCATAAGCAGACCTTCGGGCTAAACATCAATCATATAGAGCCCCTCGGGCAAACCTCACAGACACTCGTATACAGCCCCTCGGGCGTATCTCATATCACCTACTCTGGGTACCTGCGCTCACTGAGGGTTTGCAGACTTTGGAGAGGCTCCTTCAGCCCAAGCTCTATAACAAGCGACCTCGTGGCATAATTCAATCAAGCTCTCTGCCTCACTCAATCATGAATTAGTAACATCATGCTGCACAGTGCAGCCCGATCCCAAAAATATCCTCACAAATTACGGCCTCACTGAGTCATAAACCTCTAAAGCCACTAGGGCTATCAGTAAAAACATGGTACTCAATCCAAAATAACATTTTTATAAGCACCAAAACAAAGTAATAAAGACTGAGTTATGAAATCAATAAGTATAACATGACTGGGTATAGATTTACAACCAAAAACAATGAGAGGATAACAAGAAAAAAGGCCCCTAAGGGTCCAAACAGCTCTGGCACAAGGCCCAAATATGACATTCTGTCCAATTTACAGAAATTCTTCCTAAAACACATGAGTATCATATAGTTTCAACCAAATACACAACTTATAGTTGCTGTGGGGCGGACCCATTCACAATCCCCTATGGTTCATGTCTATACGCCCGTCACCTAGCATGTACATCACCTTAAAATAGTAGAAAGATATGAAATCTAGGGTTTCATACCCTCAAGACAAGATTTACAATCGTTACTTACCTCAAACCAGTCAAAATCCTACTCTGCGATGCCCTTGCCTCTCAAACCGGCCTCCAAATGCCTCGAATCTAGCCAAAAATAGTTCGATACAATCAACACGAGCTAATGGAATCAATCCCATAAAGAAATGCTTAGCTTTAGGTCAAAAGTCAAAAAGTCAACTCAAATGTTGGGCCCCGGGCCCACATCTAGAAATCCGATAAAAGTCACAAAATCCGACAACCTATTCGATTATAAGACTAACCATACTAGATTCACTAAAATCCGACCTTGAATCATCTTCGGAATCCCAAAAGTTCATTTTATGAAACTCTACCAAAATTCCCAGATTTCATCCTAAATCACATATCAAATGATGAATTCTATGATGTATTCATGAATATCTGCCAAAACCGAGTTAGAATTACTTACCCAGATGATTTCCTTAAAAAACTCCCAAAATTTTCTCCTCAAACCGAGCTCCCAAAGCCCATGTTGTGAAATAAAACCCCGAACCTCGCTTATATAGTGCTCTCTGAACCACCTCACTACGGTTCGTATAATTATGCCGCGGTTGCGAACCCCGAGCCATACGTTCCAAGGTCCACATATAATCTACTGCAGTCCCGTTCCCTCTTATGTGGTCCGCGTAATTTCCATCGTGGCTGCGTAATACCTCCGCGGTCTGAACAAATTTGTGCGGTCCGCACTTCCTACACTAGAGACCAGAGATCTGCCAACTTCGAAAGCCAACTAATGATCTGATAACCACCCGAAACTCACCCGAGGCCCTTGAGACCTCAACCAAGCATACAAATACATCCAATAACACCATTAAAACTTAGTCGAACCTTCGAATCATTCAAAACAACACCAAAACACCAAATTACCATCGGGTTCAAGCCTAAGAGCTTCTAAACTCCCAAATTCTGCAAAGGACATCGAAACTTATCAAATCACAACTGATTTGCCTCAAATTTTGCACACAAGCCACAAATGACACTATGACCCTATTACAACTTCTAGAATTCCATTTCAACCCCGATATTAAATTTTCCATTGCCGACCAAAATCGCCAAATTTCAAACTTTCGCCAATTAAAGCCTAATTCTACCACGTACGTCCAAACCACATTCCGGATGCGCTTCTAAATCCAAAATCACCTAACGGAGCTAACGGAAACATCCAAATTTACATATGAGATCTTTTACACACAGGTCAACATCCAGTTGACTTTTCCAACTTAAGCTTCTAAATAGGAGGATAAGTTCCTCATTCCAATTCAAAACCACTCCGGACCCTAGCCAACCAACACGATACGATAAAATACAACTACGAAACACAAAAAGAAGCAAAAATGGCGAAACGGGGCTATAACTTCTCAATTGACTGGTCGAGTCGTTACATTCTCCCCTTCTTAAACGAACGTTCATCCTCGAACGAGTTTAGAAATATACCTGAAGCCTCAAATAGGTGTGGATATCTTCTCTACATCTCCCGTTAGGACTCTTCAGTAGCCTCCTCCACGGGCCAACCTCTCCACTGCACTTTCACTGAAGCTATATCCTTTGATCTCAACTTTCGGACCGGCCGCTTCAAAATAGCCACTCGCTCCACATCATAAGTCAAATCACCATCTATATGAACCATATTGAAATCTAATACATAAGACGGATCGCAGATATACTTTTGGAGCATAAAAACATGAAATAACGGATGCATACCTGACAAGCTAAGTGGCAAAGCAAGCTTATAAGCCACATCCCAGTCCTCCGAAGCAACTCAAAAGGCCCAATGAACCGAGGGCTCAGCTTGCCCTTCTTCCCGAATCTCATAACACCCTTCATGGGTGAAACCTTCAGTAGAACCTTCTCCCTAACGATGTAAGACGCATCACGAACCTTTGTATCAGCATAACTCTTTTATCTTGATTGAGCTGTACGAAGTCGCTCCTAAATCACTTTCACCTTGCCCAAAGCATCATGTACCATGTCTATACCCAAAAGCCTAGCCTCGCCAGGCTTAACCAAACTATTGGAGATCTACACTGTCTCCCATATAAATCCTCATATGGAGCTATTTGAATACTCGACTGATAACTGTTGTTGTATGAAAACTCCACGAGTGGTAGAAAAATGTCCTACGAACCCCCAAAGTAAATTACACAAACCTGTAACATGTCCTCCAATACCTAAATAGTGTGCTCGGACTGTTCGTTTATCTGACGGTAAAAAGTTGTGCTCAATTCAACCTGAGTACCCAACTTTTGCCGCACGGCCCTCCAAAATTGCGATGTAAACTCAGTTCCTCTATCTGAAATAATATAAACTAGGACACCATGCAGAAAACCAATCTCTCGGATATAAATCTCAGCTAACCACTTTGAAGAATAGGTAGTACACACAGGAATGAAGTGCACGAACTTTGTCAGTCGATCCACAGTCACCCAAATAACATCAAACTTCCTCAAACTCTGTGCGAGCCCGACTACAAAATAAGTAGTGATCCATTTCCACTTCCACTCTGGAATCTCTATCTGCTGAAGCAAGATGCCAGATCTCTGATGCTCAAATTTCACGTGCAGACAATTCAGAAAATGAGTTACAAATACCACTTTGTCTTTCCTCGTTCTCCTTCACCAATAGTTGTCTCAAATCCCGGTACATCTTCACGACAACTGGATGGATGGAATACCGCGAGCTATGGGCTTCTTCTAGAATTAACTCCCAAAGCCCATCTACATTGGGAACACATATCCGGCCCTGCATCTACAATACCCCATCATCACCAATAGTCACATCTCTGGCATCACCACGCTGAACTCTATCCTTGAGGACTAACAAATGAAGATCATAATACTGGCGCTCTCTGATGTAGTCAAACAAAGAAGACCGAGAGGCCACACAAGCTAGGATCCAACTGGGCTCCGAAATATCCAACATAACAAACCGATCAGCCAAATCCTGAACATAAACCGTAAGAGGTCTCTCCCCAGCAGGAATAAATGTAAGACTGTGCATACTCACCGCCTTCCTACTCAAGGCATCGGCCACTATATTGGCCTTCCCTGAATTGTACAAAATAGTGACATCATAGTCTTTTAGCAGCTCCAACCACCTCCGCTGCCTCAAATTGAGATCCTTCTGTTTGGACAATTGCTGGAGGATCCGATGATCAGTAAACACCTCAAAAGACACACCATAGAGATAATGCCTGCAAATCTTCAACGCGTTCACAATTCTATCCAACTCCAACTCATAAACATGGTAGTTTTTCTCATGGGGCTTCAACTGACGAGAAGCATAAGCAATCGCTCTACCCTACTGCATCAACACATACCCAATGCCTACCCGAGAAACATTACAATATACCGTATAAGAACCCGAAGCTCATGACAAAACTAACACTGAAGCTGTGGTTAAGGAAATCTTAAGCTTCTGAAAGCTTGCCTCACACTCATCCGACCACCTAAAAGGATCACCTTTTTGTGTCAATTTGGTCAAGGGTGATGCAATATATGAAAATCCCTAAATGAACCGACATTAATAACCCGCCAAACCAAGAAAGCTATGAATCTCTATGGCTGAGCATGGCGTGGGTCAGCTCTAGACTACCTCTATCTTCTTTGGATTAACCTAAATACCCTTGATGGACACTACATGTCCTAAGAACGAATTTATCCAGAACTCACATTTCGAGAATATAGCATAATGCTTCTCCTCCTTCAACCGCTGCAATACAACTCTCAAATGCTCAGTGTGCTCCTCCTGGATACGTGAGTACACCTGAATATTATCAATGAATACAATAACAAATGAGTCGAGATAAAGCCGAAACACGCTATATATCAAATGCATGAACGCTGCTGGGGTATTGGTCATGGCAAAATATATCACAAAAAACTTATAATGACTATACTGGGTCCTGAAAGTTGTCTTAAGAATATCTGAGTCCCTAATCTTCAATTGGTGATACCCTGATCTTAGACCAATCTTGGATAACACTCTCACTTCCTGAAGATGGTCAAATAAATCATCAATGCGAGGCTAATGATACTTGGTTTTGATTGTGACTTTATTCAGCTGCCTTGAGTCAATGCACATTCTCATAGTTCCATCGTTCTTCTTCATAAATAGCACATGCGCACCCCAAGGTGATACACTAGGCTAAATAAACCCCTTTTTAAGGAGTTCCCAAAGTTTCTCCTTTAATTTTTTTAACTCTGCCGATGCCATACAATATGGTGGAATGGAAATAGGCTGAGTGCCCGACACCAAATTCAATATCCCTATCCGGTGGCATGCCGTGTAGGTCTGTAGGAAACACATCCAGAAAATCTATCACGACCGAAACCGAATCAATGGTAGGAGTCTCTACACCGACATCCCTCACAAAAGCCAAATAAGAAAGACAACCCTTCCCAACCATCTGTTGGGCCTACAAAAATGAAATCACTTTTCTAGGAACATAATCCGACAAACCTCATCACTCTATTCATGGTACCCCCAGTATAACCAACGTCACTGTTATAGTGTGACTGTCTATAATAGCATCACGCAGAGACAACCAATCCCTACCCAATATCACATCAAAATAAACTATACTAAGCAACAAAAGGTACACTCGGTTCTCCAAACCCCTAATAGTCACCACATAAGACCAATATACGCTCTCCGCAACAATAGTATCGTCCACCAGAGTAGATACACAAATAGATGAAATAAGAGACGCCCAGGGGATTAATAATGAGCAAAATATGATAACTCGTATGAAAAAGTGGAACCAGGATCAAATAATACAGAGGTATCCTTATGGAAAATCCGACAATACATGTCATCACAACAACTGAAGCAATAGCATCAGGTCTTGACCCCCATATGAAGCAATAACATCTAGTCTTGACCCCCTCTAGGGCGGCCCCTAGCTGATTGTCCTCAACACCTAACAGACTGGGCGATTGGTAAAGTAACTGGTGTTGAAGTCGATGGTTGACTTCTCTGCTGAGTCAGACCTCCATGACGGCGAGGACACTGCTTCCACATATGCCCCAAATTCGCACACTTATAACAACCCCCTGGTGCTGGTGACGGGGACTGAAGGGAACCCCTAACACCGGGATGACTAGTAGAAGAACCAGGCATGGAAGAGCTCTGAATTGATGGAGCACTGGATGAACTTTGGGCTAGGAGGGAACTAAGTGATGAATGACCATGATGTGAACTATGACAACCATGGCCTGATGATGTCCCACGGTGAACTAGTCCAGCTGACTAAGCATGTCTAAATGGACGACCTCTACCGTACTGGAATTGACCCCATGAGGAGCCCCACCAGAAATACCGGATCCACGAGGCCTTTTGGCCTCTCTCTCCACTCTCTCTTGATAGCCAATTGACTCTATGTTCCGAGCAATGTCAACAACCTCCTAAAAAGAAGCACCAGACACCCTCTCACTAGTTATAAAAATCCGTAGGTGATTTGAGAGGTCATCAATGAACATCCTGATCATGTCCTTATCTATGGGAACTAACCAGATAGTATGATGAGCTAACTCAGAGAACCTCATCTCATACTACATTACAGTCATATCATCCTAACGCAACTGCTTGAATTTCTTGCGCAGCTGCTCTCAACGGGACTGCGGCACATACTTCTCCAGAAAGAGAACGGAGAACTGCTTCCAAGTATGAGGTGTTACACTAACATTCCCACACATCTCATAAGCCTCCCACCAGGTAAAGGCATATTTCGATAATGGAAAGCTAGTGAACGAGACCCGACTGGTCTCCAGAATACTCGCCATACGAAGAATTCTCTAACACTTGTCCTAGAAACCCTGGGCATCCTTGCCCTCTGTGCTATTGAGAGTTGGAAGCTTAAGTCTACCAAACCTCTCCAGTCTACGCTGATAATCATCAGGCATAAGTGGTACCACATAGTCATAACAAGGTGCAACCAGCTGGGTGGGTGGTGCCTCTAGTGTCTGTAGTCCCTAAACAACCTACTCGGGTGTACGGGAAGTGGGAGTCTGAGTGCCTCCCCCAGCCAAAGAAGTAGTTGATGTAGTAGAAACAGTTACCCCCTAAGCAAGACTGGTGCACACGGTGAGAATCTAAGATAAGGTCGCCAGAACACCTGGGAGAAAAATAGACAGAGTCGGTGTCTGGGCTGGTCCCGCTGGAGCATCAACAACTAGGACCTGATCATGAATTGGGTGGCTGGTGGATCTGTAGGTGCTTCCCTAGTTGTTATTCGATCTAGAACCCTGCCCCTACCACGTCCTCAACCGTGACATCGGCCTCTCGCAACCCCAACTGGTTATACTGGTGGATGTCTGTCCTGACCGGTAGCACGTGTCCTCACCATTTGCAAGAGAATAGAATACGAGAAGTTTAGTTACTAGAATCAACAGATTCGCACGATAGGGATTCAAGAATGTGAAGTTTTCCTAAAGGTTCTACAACCTCTCGAAGATAAGTACAAACGTCTCTGTTCCGATCTGCAAGACTTTACTAAACCCTCTTATAACCCGTGAGACCTATGTAACCTAGGCTCTGATACCAACTTGTCATGACCCAAACCACCCCTGTCGTGATAGTGCCTATTATAGAACTAGGCAAGCCGACACTTTACCAAAAACAACACGATTTTCCCTTGCAATCTAAATTTCAAGCTATTTAATAATAAAACTTCATACAAAAAATCTGAATAACAAATTGCAGAAGGAAAAGCCCGACATCGGGGTGTCACTAGTCATGAGAATCTACTGAACACTATCCTAAGATACTGAGACTAACATATTCTGGAATATAACTACAAAATAAACTACAGGAAGATAGGAGGGAGAAGATTAGGGTTGCGATCGTCAGCAGCTACCTTGCGAACTCCGGGATCAATCTACAGTTGGATAAGTCAACAGCTTCTATCGGGTCCTGATGTGCCTGGATCCACACACAAGGTGAAGGGAGTAACATGAGTACGCAAACTCAGTAAGTAACTAAAGTAAATAGAGCTGAGAAATAGTGAAGACCCACTAGCATAATAAGTTCGTATCAGCAAATCTGAGTAAAAATATAACATGCTTTTAGAAGCAGAGTTTGAATCAATTCATTTCGTTTAAACTCTATTTCAGTAAAAAATATTTAAAGATATTTTTCAACAGTTCTCAAATAGAGGCTCAGTGCAACAGTGAGCACAATGATTAAATCGTAAACAGCCCCTCGGGCAAAACATCACTCATAAGCAGCCCCTTGGGGAGAACATCACTCATATACATCCCCTCCGGAAAACCTCACAGTCACTCGTATACAGCCCCTCAGGCATATCTCATATGACTCACTCAGGGTACCCACGCCCACAAGGGGTGTGAAAACTCCAGAGGGGCTCCTTGAGCCCAAGCTCTATAACAAGCCACCTCGTGGAATAAATCAATCAGGCCCTCAGCCTTACTCAATTATGAATCAGTAATAACATGTTGTGGCGTGCATTACGATCCCATAAATATCCTCACAAATAAGTCCCTCAGCATCATTCAGACATAAACCTCTCAAGCTACTCGGGCTATTAGTAAAAATAGGGTACTCAGCCTAAAACAACATTTTTTATAAGCATCAAAACAGAGTTATAAAGACTGAGTTATGAATCAATAAGTATAACATGACGAAGTATAGATTTTCAACCAAAAATAGTGAGAGGATAATAAGAAAAAGGTCCCCCTAAGGGTCCAAACAGCTCTAGCACAAGGACCAAATATGATATTCAGCTCAATTTAGCAAAGTTCATCCTAAAACACATGCGTATCATATAGTTTCAACCAAATACACAACTTATAGTTTCTACAGGATAGACCAACACACAATCCCCAATGGTGCTTGCCCACACGCCCATCACCTAGCATATGCGTCACCTACAAATAGTAAAACTGGTCAAAATCCTACTATGCGATGCCCTTGACTCTCAAACCAGCCTCCAAATGCCTCAAATCTTGCCACAAACAATTTGATACAATAATCACGAGCTAAAGGAATCAAACCCATAAGGAAATGCTAAGCTTTTGGCCAAAAGTCAAAATGCCAACTCAAACGTCGGGCCCAGGCCCACGTCCTAAAATCCGATAAAAGTCGCAAAATTCGACAACCATTTGGTATAATACTAACCATACTAGATTCACTCAAGACTTTGAATTTCCCCAAATTTCATCCCAAATCACAAATCGAATGATTAATTCTATGATATATTCATGAATATTAGCCAAAACCAAGTTAGAATTACTAACCTAGATGATTTCCTTGAAAATATTCCAAAAATTCGCCTCAAACCGAGCTCCCAAAGTCAAATATGTGAAATAAAACCCTGAAGCTCGCTTATATAGTGCTCTCTGGCCTCCTCACTGCGGTTCGCATAATTCTACCGCGGCCATGGACCCTGAGCCATAATTTCCGCGGTCCGCATAAAATCCACCGCGCTCGCGTTCCCTCTTCCGTGGTCCATGCAATTTCCACGTAATACCTCCATGGTCCAGAACAATTTTGTGCTGTGTGCACTTCCTACACCAGAGACCAGAGGTCTGCCAACTTCCAAAGCCAACTAATGATCCTTTAACTAGCCGAAACTCACCCGAGGTCCTTTGGACCTAAACCAAGCATACCAAAAAATCCCATAACATCATTCAAACTTAGTAGAACGTTTGAATCATTCAAAAAAACACCAAGACACCAAATTACCCTTGGGTTCAAGCCTAAGAGCTTCTAAACTCCCAAATTCCACAAACGATGCCGAAACTTATCAAATCACTTTTGAATGATCTCAATTTTTCACACAAGCCACAAATGAGACACGAACCTATTCCAAATTCCGAAATTCCATTCCGACCCTGATATCAAATTTTCCACTGCCGACCAAAATTGCCAAATTTTCAACTTTCGCCAATTCAAATCTAATTCTACCACGGACCTCCAAACCACATTCCGGACCATCTCCAAAGTCCAAAATTACCTAACCGAGCTAATAGAACAATCCAAATTCACATCTGCAATCATTTACACACAAGTCAAACATCCGGTTGACTTTCCCAACTTAAGCTTCTAAATAGGAGGCTAAGTTCCTCGTTCCACTTCCAAACCACTCCGGACCCGAGCCAACAAACAAGATATGGCAAAATACAGCCGAGGAACACAAAATGAAGCAAAATGGGGGAAACGGGGCTATAACTCATGAAACGACCTGCCGGGTTGTTATAGTTGCAACATTAAGTCTTGATGTTGTGACTTCAAATATTTATGTTGTAACTTCAAGACATGATGTTGTGACTTCTAAATTTGATATTGTAACTTCAAAGTTACATTCACTCTTATTTACTACGTGCATTGCTCTTTTTCCTCCTTGTTTTTCTTGTAGTATGGAAATACATGAATAATTTATATTTATCAAAATCTCTCCCCCCCCCCCACTTGAACTTTTACTCGTCCTTGAGTTTTTAAAAACTCTCTCCAAATATCATTGTTTGCATTATGGAGAGAAAATTCATTCAGGATAAGGATTTCCTCATTTTCCAAAACTGATTAACCTTTTCAACCTCACAAATCATTTACCTTTCTTATGATTCCATCTTTGTTTGGAAAGAACTTGTATTTCTTCTCCCTATGACTCTTAAAAAATGATATATTTATGGTCACCATCAATAAGAATTTTACTTCTTTATCTATAGGCTTGATCATTATGTAAATCTCCACTAATATAGTTTAAACACTATTTTCTGAAATCTTTTAGGGCCTTTTCGATTTGTTTTTGTAATGAGCCGATCAGTTGTTTTGAGAATTTTCACTTTGGTATGCTTTTAGAGGGCATGAGTAGCTCTGTATGATGTATAATTACCTATGTAAATTGTCGGTTTTGGCTTTCAGGTTATTCAAATTTGATTTGGAAGAATGATTCTCAGCTAGAAGCTTTAAATTTGAAAGCTTTGATCAAGTTTGACTTTTTAGTATTTGAGATAAGATTAAAATTTTGAAGGTTCCTTAGCTTCGCTTGGTAATTTTGGACTTAGGACGTCGCCCAGATTGTGATTTGGAGGTCCGTAGCAGAATTTGGCTAGAAATGGTGGAAGTTGAAATTTTGTAAAGTTTGACAGGGAGTGGACTTTTTTATATAGCGGGGTCGGATTCTGATTACGAAAAAGGGAACAAGTTTATAATGTCGAATGTGACTTTTGTGCAAAATTTGAGGTCAATCGGACATGATTTAATAGGTTTCGGCATCGGTTGTAGAAGTTGAAGTTTCAAAGTTCAATGATGTCGAATTGAGGTGTGATTCATTATGTCAATGTTGTTATATGTGTTTTGAGGCCTTGAGTAGGTCTGTGTTATGCTATGAGACTTCTTGGAATGTTTGTACTGGGTCCCAAGGGGCTGAGGCGTGTTTCAGATTGATTTCGGATCATTTTTCCTTTATGTTGCTATTGTTGGTTGTCGCTGGTTATGGTATGACTGCACCCGCGGCTGGTTTGTGTAGGTGAGAGATTTGGAATCATAAGTGTGTAAGTATTCAAAGAAATTAAATTCAATATCCGCAGGTGCGGGGATTTTTGGGCAAGGCTATTTTTGCAGAAGCAAAGTTTTGAACCCAGATGCGGTGGTCGCATATGCGACTATTTGTCCATAAATGCGGAAAGTGCTGGGCAGAAGCTATAAAAATCAAGGGTTTTTTTCTTTATTCATATTTTGAGATGTGGGACTTGGATTGAGGCAATATTTGGAGGAATTTTCATCACAAGGATTGGGGTAAGTATTCTACACTTGGTTTTGATCTTATTCCATGAATCTATCTTCACTTTTGTCTGTTGGTTGATAAATTTTAAAGAGTAATTTGGGGGTTTTCCCTAAATTTTCGTAATATGAATTTTTGAGTTTTGAACATCAATTTGGAGTCGTAATTGTGTTAAACGAGTATGGTTTGACTCGTAATAGAAAGGGATGTCAGATTTTGTGAGTTTTGTCGTGTTTCGAGGCGTGGACCGGTTGTGATTTTTGGCCAGTTTTGGGTTTTGATTAAAGGTTCGATCTTTATCACTTGAAAATGTTCCCTTGGGATTTATTTGACATATTTGAGTTTCTTTTGGCTATTTTTGAACCATTCGAAGGTCTCTACATGCGTGATGGCATTCTTGGAGCATTGCTTGGCTTGCTCGATATTGGAATTGGCTTGTTCGATGTATGTAACTCGTCTAATTTTAGTGCTGAGTGTATGAAACCCTGAATTATATGATTGGTGTTAAGGTGACGCATATGCTAGGTGAAGGGCATTTGGGCGTGCACCTTGTGAATTGTGACTCTGTTGTTTCCATGGCACTGTATAGTGCCCTATTTTTGTTGATATCTGCATTTTCACCATGTGATAAAGTAATTAAGCTATCAATCATTGTAGATATCATGTTCAAGCTTTATGTTGATATTGTTAGAACTCATAGTGTTCGTTGTCATCTTATTGATTTCAATGATATTTCGTACTCAATCATACTCATGCATTCATAACATATCCCAGTCTTAGTTGTTGTTTATTGATACATCATATCACTGTTTTTGGGCTAGTTCATGACATTATGATCCCGTGAGTGAGACTGGAGAGATTGATAACTGAGTGAGGCTGAGAGCCTGGGTATGAGTGACAGTTATGGGATCGGGCTGCACGCCCCTGCATGATATATTTAATTATGCCAGGACCTTGCTTATGATAGTGCTTGGGCTGTAGGATTCCCTCCGGAGTCTATACCCAACCCTAGTGAGCGCGGTTGATTATATTTAGGGATGGATCTTCCCTGGACATGGATCTTGTCTAAAGAATTTATATACCAAGAGACGGATCTTCTCCATGGGGATGGATTGGCCTTCATCGGTACCGAGTGACTGATTGTCAGTGATGTATATATTCCGGGATGGATCTTCCCTGGGCCGTATATGCCATATAAAGAACCGAGTGGTTGAACATGATGAGTGGAAAGCGAGAGACAATAAAATTAAGTACTCTGAGAGTGAGAGTACATGATTAATCTCTGAGATACATTGCATTGGCATGTACGCATGGCATACATGTATAGAGATGCTGGACCAAACCATGTTTCAAACTATGTGGGCATAGAGAGGTATTTATAAAACTATCTGGAAAGAAAATAAAATAACTTATTTATTGTGGAAAGGATTTTTGGACAAAGTCAGTTTCAAACTATCTAATATTTTCAACGATTTCTGTAAAGGATTTGGACTTACACAGATATTCTTGAAAAGCAGAATTATTATTTGAAAAACTGTGAAAAAGCTGAGCATTTTATATCTGAGTTATTTCCTTATTTATATACTCTACGTTGTCATGAATTGTTGTTGGCTACTGGTGCTGGACCAGACCATGTTCCAGCTCGTCACTACTTTCAACCTATGGTTAGGTTTGTTACTTACCAGTACACGGGGTCGGTTGTAGTGATCTACACTTCTGCAGAATGCGTGCAGATGTTGGTTGTTGTAGTTGTTGTGTTCGATGGTTGGTGGATTTGAAGACGTGCATGCTTCCCTGTTGTAGCTGCCTCTTATCCACTGTAGCCTTATATTTATAAAACTTTGTTTATTTACTTTTCAAATAGAAGATGTATTTACTTCATATTAGCTTTGTAATCACCATTCTTATAAGCTAATTATTTATACTACCAGTCCTTGGGAAATGTATAAAAATTCAGAAAAATTCTTTTGTTTAAATTGTTTTATAAATATGATTGAAACTGGATAGTTATTAGTTGGCTTGCCCAGTGGGTTGAGTTAGGTGCCATTACGACCAGTGGACTTTGGCCGTGACAGATTGGTATCAGTGCTCTAGGTTCATAAGTTCTACAAGTCATGAGAAAGTATCCAGTAAAGTCTTATGATCGGTATGATGACCTTCATACCTATCTTTGTGAGGCTATTGGGGATTTAGGTTATACTTCCCGTCTTTCTTTCCTTATCATGCAGCATTGGTTCAGCTTGTAGCATAACCTTTTGTACCCCTTACAGGCATTTGTATGCACACATGAATGCTCGATATCATCTGTACATCAACAGCTTTTGATTCCAGGGATGAGGTGCAAGATGTGATTTTAGTATGCTGATGATGGGCCTGTCTGGAGGACTTGATGCTGGGTTTTGACTGTAGCTTGAACACAAAGGTGTTGATTGTCTGAGCACGTGCTTTTTGATTTATATGTTTGGTAGTAGCCCTAAGATAGCTAGGGGCAATGTCATGTCTTACTATTTTCTATTTTCGATGCAGGATCCATTTACTAACCATCGTTTTTGCTTTGAATTTTTTTTCCTGCATTCTATGTTCCTTTTTCCATATGATTTCCGTGGTGAATCTAATATTCTCTTCTTTTGTCTTTTTATTATCTTGAGCCGAGGGTCTTTCAAAAATAGTCTCTCTACCCCTTCGGGTTAATGGTAAGGTCTGCGTACACACTACCCTCCCTAGAGCCCACTTATGGGATTTTACTAGGTTGTTGTTGTTGTTATAGCCCTATTAGTGGAAGTTGTGGTTGGTTGGATATGTGATGAGTATGATGCGACTGTGACATGTGTTCATATGGCTTGAATATGACGAAAAGAGTTTGATTGAGATGTAAATTGGGTGCCTAATTTCCGTTTTTATTTGATGTATAATCTCGGGTTATGGGTGTGTTGAAGGATCATTTCATGTTGTTTTGTTGAGGAGTGAAGAAGATTTCATGTTGTGATATGAGTTCAGACTCAGGAAGATTAAGTGATTGTGAAATAGTTATGACTGTGGAAGGGTATAGAAAGATGTCACATTGAGGCAAAGCAGGTGGGTTATCTCCTGCGGGGTGTCTTGAGCGTTGTGTTATCCATATGCTTTTTCGTAGCAAATTATCTTTTCCCAGTTAATTATATGTGTTGCAATTTGAGTTTGGATCATTATTAAAGTTATGTTGACTATTACGAGGATGAATGCGAGATTTGCAAGTGATTTGAGGTGTTATATGGTCTGTGTTACATGAGCTTATGAAGGATTTAGTTGAATCTCACTGCGGTATTTTGGTAGTAATAGAGTATGGGCATTGAGAGTTATTCTGTGTTTTGATCTATGGCATTGAGCCAAGTGGGGAGTCTGCTATTTATATGTTTATTGCAAGGGTATGTGTTGTATTGCTTTCAATTTGAAGTATACTTGTCAATAAGTTATGTTCCGCAGAGGGTGAGATTGCGGATGATTCAAGTAAAGGAATTTCTCGATACAGGTTATTGTATGCTTTATGTGTATATGAGAATCATGGAATGATGTGAATTATTATTGGTGGGAGATGTAGTGCGACTGGAGTAGGAATCTACTCGGTTGCTTAGAAGTGTGGATTACTTCTTAGGGTGTTGGTGTACAAATGAGGCACAGGTCGTTCAGACCGTTTGATTAGTTTAATTAAGATTTGAGTAGAGTGGATGACTCTCGATAATGATTCTAATGAATTCAAGATTTATATGTAGCAATTGGGAATCTTCAGGATGTGTATATGACTAGAAACTGAGATTTACATTGGATGGTGTCGAGACTTGTGTCATTTCCATATCCTTATGAATTCCACATTTTTGTGTCATGAAGGTGAAGGGAAAAACTTTGGATTCGTAGAAGGTTACTTCGGAGTAGCTATCTCGATTGTGATACTTTTGGGGTACTAAACTGGGAATTTAGCAGCTTATGAGCCTTCGGGCTGTAGGTTTTGTGTTAGAGTTTGTGGGGAAAGTTTTAGTTAAGGATAGTAGCGTTCTATCAAGGAGAAGTATCAATTTGTACGCAATTCGGTAAGAATTTGGAGAATTAGGAAAACTTGGCAGTAGGTTGGATCAGCACAATAATGGATATGATTGGTTCTTTGGGTGCTAATGATGTGGTCAATTTCTTCAGTTGTTTTGTGGCAATGCTCTTGGGTCTTGGTGTCCTGCATGGCTTGGTTGAGTTAGAGGGATTTAGTTCTGATGGATTGGTTATGTGCAAAGGGGTTTCAAGATGTCCTTAATGGTTTCTACCATGGTTCGAGGTGCATATTTCCTATCGGTGTGTGGAACATGTTGTGTATTGTGATTTTCTCCTGGACGAGATTAAATGGAAGGTTCTTGGCTAATTGAGTATGTAGTTTCTTATGACTCTGAGTGGATTATGAGGTTCTTGAATTTTTCATATGATGGCACTGTATATGCGGTGTGTTGTGTAAAATTGATATTTGCATGTGTAAGGTCACGATTCAGTATTAAAGGGAAGGACATGAATCCTTAGGCAACATGGATGATCTCAAATGACTAGATAAATGATATTACTATTAGATATGGCTTGATGAGAGTGTAAGTTTCAGAAGGGGCAACGTGTTTTGATTTTTTGATACATCATTGTTATTGCGGCACTCCCCTTGTTGATCGACTATTGGTATTCAAATTTTGCTATGTGGTACGAAAGAATTATAGAAGTATTCCTCGTGGAATGATCGTGTATGAGAGATGTGTTAGACATTCGGGCGGTGGAGTTAGGATCAGGTATAAAGATTTGTGTGTTCTATGGATTTGAGACTGTGAGTTCTCAAGAGCAGATTGTTTCATGGTTGTGGACTGTGAAAATGTGGCCAAGGTTAGCCAGTGGATAGTGTGTGTTATGATTCAGTCATTGTGGAATTTCATAGGGTTATTCATCTATTGTGGGTTGCCGGAGTTGATTTGGGGTTCATTGGTAGGCCCAATATGGATGTGTGAATGCGCCCGATTGGATTGGTCGACTTTGAACTACTATTATTGAGGGATGTGCCATTCAATTATCGATGAGCTTATTTGTGTTCTGAAATAATCTATGAGTTACTCTTCAATTCTATGAAGAGTTTTGATTCATTGGTTATATGCACACATGGTGCGATTCTATTGGGGTCTTATAGCAGAAATTGAGTGAGATAAATAATTGGGTATTACCTGGTTGAAGGCGTATTGGTTATGTTCTTTCGGGTTTTGTGTGGCATCATATCATTTTCTTCTCCGTGGTTATGGTAATGCACTTTGGGTACTTGATGTCGAGTTTCGTGTGGTTATTGATTTTGAGCAGAGTGGCTCGAGGTATATAATATGGACCAACGTTTGGATGGGGTCATGCGTTGTAGCGGAGTTATATCGAGGTATGATCCTCTGTGATAGATTTGTGTATTTTGGTTCTGCGGTGTGTAATAGGATCTTAGTACGGTGTTGTGAGTGTACTTGTTAAGCTGGCTGGACAGTTTTCTCGTTTGAGTTATTTTCATGATTGAGTACATTTGGAATATTTCTATTCATTTCACGGGTTGTGGCGTTAGATTGTATTGATATGTCTTGTCACTAGAGTGGTCGCGTTGGATGAGATGAGGTCACTAGACCTAGAATGGGTGCTATCGGATCTGACTGCGGTATATTTGGAAATATATTGTTGATGACCGGCGTAGAAATTTTCTATAGTTCCTATCGAACGTGAGGGAGTTCCACAACTTGTTAATTTGATAAATGGTATGAGGTTTGTTACCGGTATTGGGTTGTTTGCGCAGCTAATGTGATTGGAAATTATCACTATGTGTGTTTGAGTTATGCAATATATCATGTGATAGCATATTGGATTATGATTACGGCCTGATACAACTTGTTTAGACTACACAGTTTGTAGATGTGAGATTTTTATCTTCTGGAAAATTCAGGATGTTGGAAATTTGGTTGTAAATTTATGGGCTAGGTTGAATTATATAATTTCAATTATGTTGTGTTATCAGACCTACATGGGATAGTTTAACGTGGGATCACCCCTCGGTATGTGCATGGTAAGGTTACACGGTGATTTGATGGCTTTTGGAACAACTATGGGCACGTTCAAGGACGAATGTATGTTTAAGTAGGGAGGATGTAATGACCTGATTGGTCGTTTTGAGTACTTATACTTTTCTCAACTATTTGAGGGCACGAGTAGCTCCATATTATGTACTATGGCTTATGTGAATCGCGGTTTTGGCGCTAGGTTATTCAAAATTAATTTGGAAGAATGATTCTCAGCTAGAAGCTTTAAATTTGAAAGGTTTGACCAAGTTTGACTTATTAGTATTTGAACTTGGATTGGATTTCTGATGGTTCCGTTAGCTCTGTTGGGTGATTTTGGAGTTAGGAGCACGGTCGGATTGTAATTTGGAGGTCCGCAAAAGAATTTGGCTTGAAATGGCGAAAGTTTAAATTTTAAAAAGTTTGACCAGGAGTGGACTTTTTTCATATTAGGGGCAGATTCCGATTTCGGATAATAGAGAAGGTCTATGATGTCGATTGTGATATGTGTGCAAAATTTGAGGTTAATCGGACGTGATTTGATAGGTTTCGACATCAGTTGTGGAAGTTGAAGTTTCAAAGTTCAATGATATCGAATTGAGGTGTGATTCATCGTTTCCATGTTTTTATGTGTGTTTTGAGGCCTTGAGTAGGTCTATGTTATGTTATGGTACTTGTTGGTATGTTTAGACGAGGTCCGAGGCAGCTCGAGCGTGTTTTGGATTATTTTTGGATCATTTTACCGTTATGTTAATATTTCTGTTTATTGTTGGTTCTGGTATAACCGTACCTGCGGCTGGTTTGTGTAGGTGCGATGATCTCAAAAGTGTTTGTTGAGTCACAGAAGAGAGAAGAGGCTGGTTGTGGAAAACCGCAGAAGCAAATTTTTGTAGCACACATGTGTACGCGGAGATACAAAATTTGGAATCGCAGGTGCGTAACACTTTGCAGAAGTAGAACTTGATATCCGCTGGTGCAGAGATTCTTGGCAATGGTGTTTTCGTGGAAGCAAAGTTTTTACCACATATGCTGTGGTCGCAGATGCGACTATTTGTTCGCAAATGCGAAAAGTGCTGGGCAGAAGCTATAAAAATCGGGGGTTTTGTTCTTTCTTCAGATTTTGAGACGTAGGACTCGGACTGAGGTTATTGTTTGAGAATTTTACGTCAAAAGGATTGGGGTAAGTATTCTACACTTGGTTTTTACCTTATTCCATGAATCTATCATAAATTTTGGCAATTGTTTGATGAAATTTAAAGAGAAATTTGGGGGTTTTGACCTAAGGTTTCATCATATGCATTTTTGAGTTTTGAGCATCGATTTGGAGTCGGAATTGAGTGAAACTAGTACGGATGGACTCGTAACTGAAAGTGTCGTTGGATTTATTGAGTTTTGTCGTGTTTTGAGGCGTGACTACAGGTGTACTTTTCGGCTGGTTTTGTGTTTTTACTAAGGATTCGATCTTTATCATTTGGAATTCTTCCCTTGGGATTTATTTGATATATTTTAGTTGATTTTGACTAGTTTTCAATTGTTCGTAGGTCGCTACGCGCATGATGTCATTCTTGGAGCATCACTTGGCTTGCACGATATTTGAATTCGCTTGTTCGAGGTAAGTAACTCTTCTAAACTTAGTGCTGGGGTATGAAACCTTGAATTATGTGCTATGTGATTGGTGTTGAGGTGA
Source organism: Nicotiana glauca (assembly GCA_026770625.1). Classification (NCBI taxonomy): domain Eukaryota; kingdom Viridiplantae; phylum Streptophyta; class Magnoliopsida; order Solanales; family Solanaceae; genus Nicotiana; species Nicotiana glauca. The sequence goes on from MU722226.1 coordinate 39,979, forward strand.
CGCACATGCTAGGTGACGGGCGTGTGGACATGCACCCTGTGAATTGTGACTCCGTTGTTTCCATGGCACTGTATAGTGCCCCTATTTTTGTTGATATCTACGTTTTCACCAAGTGATAAAGTAATTGGGCTATCAATCATGCTAGATATCATGTTCAAACTTTATGCTGATATTGTTAGGAACTGTAGTGGTCGTTTATTGCTGTCATCTCACTGATTTCATTGATATTTCGTACTCGATTATACTCATGAATTCATATCATTTCTCAGTCTCAGTTGTTGTTTATTAGTACATCCTATCATTGTTGTCGGGTTAGTTTCATGACATTGTGAGTCTGTGAGTGAGACTGGAGAGATTGATGATTGAGTGAGGCTGATAGCCTGGTTATGAGTGACAGTTATGGGATTAGGTTGTACGCTGCAACATGATATATTGATTTATGCCTGGATCTGGCTTATCATCACGCTTGGTCTATAAGAGCCCTACCAGGGTATGTACACACCCCTAGTGAGCACAGTTGATTATATTGCAACGATATCTATTGGCCTTCCTTGGTACTGAGTGACTGATGGTCAGCGATGTATATATTACGTGATGGATTTTCCCGGGTCCATATGGGTCATATACAGTACCGAATAGTTGAGCATGATGTATGGAATGTGTGAGACAATGAGATTAAGTACTCTGAGAGTGTGATTACTTGATTCATCTCTAAGATACATAGCATTGGCATGCACACACGACATACGAGCATAGAGATGCATTTTTCCTCATGATGTGCGGTATCATGTCATTCCTGTCTTTTTACACACATTGATATGTGGCCATAGAGAGGTATTTCACACTAGATATCTGAAAAGACAATGAAACATCTTATTTATTTGGGAAAGGATTTTTGGACTTTTACAGATATTCTTGAAAAGAGGAACTATTTTTGGAAAAACTATGAAAATACTGAGCCTTTTATATATGCGTTACTTTTCTTATTTATATGCTCTACGTTGTTAGGAATTTTCCTTGGCTACTTGAATTGGACCAGACCATGATCTAGCTCTTCACTAGTTCAACCTATGGTTAGGGTTGTTGCTTACCAGTACATGGGGTCGGTTGTACTGATACTACACTTCTGCACATTGCATGCAGATGTTGGTTGTTGTTGGTTATGTGTTCGATGGTTGCTGGATTTGAAGACGTGCCTGCATCCCTATTGTAGCTGCCTCTTATTCATGTATATATTCAGGGATGGATCTTCCCTGGGCTGTGTGGGACATATACGGTACCGAGTAGTTAAGCATGATGAGTGGAAAGTGTGAGACTAAGTACTCTGAGAGTGTGATTACATGATTCATCTCTAAGTTACATGGCATTGGCATGCACACATCGCATACATGCATAGAGATGAATTTTTCCTCATGTTGTACGATATCACTTCATTCGTGACTTTTTACACACATTGATATGTGGGAATTGAGAGGTGTTTCAAACTTGCTATATGAAAAAAAATGAAACATCTTAGTTATTGTGGAAGGATTTTCGGAAATATTACAGTTTCAAACTATCACATATTTTTCGACGATTTCGGTAAAGGATTTGGAATTTCACAGATATTCTTGAAAATTAGAACTATTTTTGGAAAAACTGTGAAAAAGCTGAGCATTTTATATATGAGTTAATTCCTTATTTATATGATCTATGTTGTTATAAATTTTTGTTGGCTACTTTAATTGGACCCGACCATGTTCCAGCAGTCACTACGTTCAACCTAAGGTTAGGTTTGTGAATTAACAGTACATGGGATCGATTGTACTGATACTACACTTCTGCATATTGCGTGCAGATGTTGGTTGTTGTTATTACTGTGTTCGATGTTTGTTGGATTTGAGGACGGGCTTGCGTCCCTGTTGTAGCTGCCTCTTATTCATGGTAGCCTTCGATTTATAAAAGTCTATTTTTGTACTTTTCAAACAGAAGATGTATTTACTTTATATCGGCTTTGTAAACTCCATTCTTAGAAGCTCATGATTTCTACTACCAGTCCTTGGAAAATGTATAAAAGTTCAGACAAATTCTTTTGTTTAAATTGTCTCATTAATATGATTGAAATTGGATAGTTATTAGTTGGCTTACCTAGCGGGTTGGGTTAGGTGCCATCACGACAAGTGAATTTTGGATCGTGACTATTGTGTTAAGCTTTAGGCTAGTAGGATTAATGGAATATTTATAGTGACTCTTTTTTTTCCTTTTCTTTTGTAGCTATTTAATCAATATATATTCTGAAAATTGAAGCAATTTTTGTACAATAGAGATTTTCTGTATATATGAAGAATCTATATTTATATTGCTTCGAGGGCTTTTCTGACACCTTTTTTCCTTTCTCTCTTTCTTTTAATAAGCTCTACCATTGAATTTTCAGCTGAAGAGAAACAATTAGGAAGAAGTAATTACAGATATATGGGTATCTATAATTTACTGGTTCATATTGTGATGTGATAAGAAAGAATGGTTTACAGGCTTCAAAGTTTGGTACTAGGGATACATTTTTTTCCATGGTGTTTTGGTTGGATTATCAGGATAAAATGAAGAATTCAAAGAAAGCCTAATTCATTTTTAAAAAATTAGAGTCAACTATTATTTTGCCTTGACAAATATTCTGAGCAAGTTCCAGTAAGGAATTACTGAATCTACCTGTTGATGTTCATAACTCTTCTCAATTCCAATGATTTCTTGAGTTGAAGATGCAAATCTTTGCTTTGCCAAAATCTTTGTTTTCGCAAACAGGAAATATATATATTAGTGACTAAAGAGAGTTCAGTACATCATTATCATAAGATGTGTCACGAAGGACACATTGGTTCCCTAGGCTTTCCAGCAGTTGGCAAGCTTCAAAAGATAGTAATTTTTCATCACCAGTAAGTTCAAGTCTTTCCGTATCCACAAAACATATTACATCACTTGAGAGTCTAACAAAAACTTTTTTATTGCTCCCCTGATTATTACATCTTCTAGCTGACCCAAAAACTTGACTCGCCATATTCAGTCACTTTTTTGCTAGTTGATGAGCTGTCCTATTCCCCTGCCTGAAGGTGTGCTGGAGGATAACCTTCTGCTGGTGCATTAACCACCTGCAATCATTCACAACCTTATTAAATTGCACATAATGACCTCCAATTGCTCCATCATGGCAGTGATACAAAATTTTGGTAATCTCTTCTTCAGGTGCACACCTTTTGATGATATTATCTGCACAAATTTTGAACAATTAAGGTTCATTCCACAAATAATACTAAGCATCAGAAATAAGTTTTTTTCTTTGCTGGTAAGAGAGATCTTGGGGTTTCCATATTCCAACCAAATAGTTATCAATATCTACGAACTAGGGTGATGAGTCACAACATCGTTGACTAAAAAAATGTGTTCATCAGGAAATTCTTTTATCTAGCTGAACTCAAGGGGATGGTGTTCTAGTCTAGAAAAATGATTAGCTACCTCATTCCCTATTCCGTTTTTGTTATTTTATCTCAAGGTCAAATTCTTGGAGAAGTAAAATCCATCTTTAAAATGTAGGCCGGGCATATTTTTTTGCTAAAAGGTATTATAAAGTTTTATGGCCAGCAAAAATAGTGACCTTCATTCCTGTTTACCTTGAAAATATGAGTAACGATAATATTCAGTTTGTTATTTTAAATATACGTGACTTATCTCAATACAATTTAATAATAAAGAAATATGAAGTAAAAATAAAAGAAATAAGTGAATCAAACCAATGTTATTCATCATTTGAGACCTCGACCTTAGTGACCTCGAGATGAATAAAGAGCAATAAAGTAATAACTATAAATGTAAAGAACACTTCTAATGAACAGTAAGAGCGAAAAGTAGGATAGTATATTCTTTGCCAATGATTACATGATCTTACAAAATGATTGGGGTACCTACTATATAATAGGGATCCCTAAATAAGGTACATTTCTATTTACTGTAAGGAATATTATTGGTACAGTTGTCTAACCGCCTAGTACGAATAGTACAATCATATTTGGGAGTTGTGCCATGATCTTGGGAACGTGGCAGAATCTTGATGATTCTGTTACAAGTCCATAACGGTACTATTTTGGGGTCGAGCATACTCGGCCTCGGTATGTATCGTGCTTCAATCTTTGGACATCGCACTCTGTCTTTGAACTAGGATTTGGTCCCTCGAGCACGAACTCGACCTTAATTGAACTCGGGCTTTGGACGACCTCTCGTTCCTATAGACCGAAGGCATACGATCTCGATCGTATACAGATAGTCTCCGTGTTTCTTAGAATAAGATGATAAGAAACGATTTGAACCTCGATGTCACGGAGTCTATAATGATGATGTCATTCTCGTGACGTAGGCGCTCGAAGTGGCTAAAGCATCCCATCAGTCTGCTTTCCCAAAACATTAAACTAACGGCAGTACTGGTCGGCCACTAGCGCTGCCAAACCGTCGTCGCCCTTCTATTAATACGAGGTTACTCTTTTGAATAAAGAACTTTACTCTTTCATCACAATTACTCTGCTTCTTTCTCTTCTTCATTTCTTTCTCTAATCATCTGTTGCCCCTTTAAGCGCCGAATAATGCCAAGTTCCTAGAAAAACCACTCTCCACTACTGTCTGTACTCTTTACCTTAAAATTATGGCTAAAACTTCAAAACTAGTTCCCAAAAATAAAAAGCATCATCTTCTTCTACCTCTCGGCCAAACAAACCGGTGGTGCCGCCGACTCTTCAAGATATCACCCCGACCCTCATGTGATTAAAAAGGACTTCAATATTGAAAATCCCCTTGATATCCCAGGCCGATGCGAGCATGCATCTTGATATATTAGTTTGATATCGAAGAAATACCTCAAATATATGAAGAGGTACTGCAGTAGGGGAGACGAGGTCGTGGTTCAGATCCCAGACCCCGAGGAGAGCATAACTACCCATGTGGAGGTTTTTTTAAGTGTTTACACTTACCCTTCACAAAGGATCCCCTCAATCCAGTAGTGATCGAATTTTGCAAAACATACAAGGTCACCCTCAGCTATATTCACCGCTCCATTTGGACCATCGTGATCATGTAGCACTATTTTTCCGGAAAGGATGGGGGGTTGGAATTTACCTTCAACCATCTTATTTGGTTGTATCAGCCCCAACAGTTTCGAAGGCTCATCAAGATGTAACGTCCAACAAAGAAAGCCTACTTTGCTAGTAATGATGAAGACAAAGATCGAGGCTGGATGATCCGCTTGATCAGAGTAAGGACTTCAGACGTCATTCCACGGGACAAAATGTCATTCCCGGAGAGATGAATTTTTAACCGTAAGTGGGGTTCCTAAACAAATACCCTCTTTATATTCTGATTCCTTATTCCATAATATTTTTATCTTTTATGCAGCTGTTGTTTGGACAACTCACGCTCTCGCAGACCTCAAGGACTGGGTTCGAAAGTGTTATGCGACCTCCTCGTATGATGAATGCAAATGGCGTGATTTATCGAGGGGCAAATGGGAGGCCAAACATCACGGTAAGAGCTTTTCCTATGTTTCAGATAATTTTCATTTATTGGTGGTGTCAACTCTTTCATATTTAATTATGCTGGAATCAGAGACGTCTCCGAAATGAGGCCAGCCCTGCCCGGGGAGAAGACTGCATCTTGGATCACGAAATTAGGGAAGGACAGGAAAAGAAAGAGGGCTTCAAAGCGTGATGATTTTCTGGACAAGGGGACCCCAACTAGAAAGTCGAGGAAGAAACTTGCACATGCGGATTTGGATTCCGCCACCCAATATTAAGAAGACTACGAGAACGAGGGTGAAGAAACGATGACATTTCATCGAACTAGAAAACCAGTCGAGGCCGCCAAGCCTTCCGAACCTAAGACCTCATCTTATGGTTGAGGAATTCCGGAAAAAGACTTGAACCAATCCCTCGAGTCCCAGGAGATTGAGATCATTCCTTCTTCTTTAATAAGTATGCCTGAGGGGGTAAATGCTGAGAAGGCCACAGCTAATCAGAGCACCCCGAGCGAGGAGCTCAGGGCTGTGACAATAGGTCATTCACCTTCTCTACCAGCTTACACCGAGGAGACATTAAAGGATGCTTGGGCTCTACGAACACCCAATCCGAGTAAGGCCCTCAGGGACGACCCTTTCCGAGACTATTTCATGGGGGATGACAATATTGTTGACCTTAAAGATGCATCCACCCTCTTTGAAAAGGCTCAATATCTACCCTCTCGGATAAATACTAACTTTTGTTGTTCTAATTTTTTCTTTCCTTCCTTTCCTTAGACTGACATATCCTTATTTCATGTATAGGCCATCGTCAAGTTTAGAGCTGAGCTGAGCCAATGTTAGGCTGAGCTCAGGAGGGTTTCGGGTGAAGAGAAGGCCTCGAGGCTCCTCTATCGCAAAAAGGAGGAGGAGCTTAAGGACCTTCGGGCTGAGTTAGCCAAAGCTCAGAAAAATGAGACCCAGCTAGATGAGCAGGTAACCGTGATTTTAATAGAGTATGGTCTTCCTGGCCTTACTTTGGAGGCTAACACTTTGATGTCTCAGATGTAGCAGAAGTTAGAGATGATTGGGCAGCTGCGGGGCGAGGTTGATCAAGTTAAGACTGACTGCCATCAATTGAAAAAGAACATGGATCAGCTCCCTGCCAATAAGGAAGTTGTTACAGCCCAACAGACCTCGGCTAAAACTAAACTCCAAGACATTAATATGAAGGGTCTGGCCCAGGCCAAGAAAATTGAGGAGTTGGAGGCAGAGCTTGCTAGAGCCCGAGCCGATGTTGGACAGGCCAAGGCTGAAGTTGAGAAGATAAACACAACAACTCATAAGTCCATCTCAACATACTTAAGGGATGCTGAAGCCGTTCAAGCGGAGCTAAGGGAGGCCTCTGACCGAGAAAAATATAGTAATGATTTGGCCATGTGCCAAGCCTGGAGGGAGACTCTCGTGGAAATCCACGCCCGAGTATGATCTCATAGAGGAAACAACCGAAGCAAAAGGCGAGAGAAACGGATGCCAGGTTTCTTGTTTCTTTTGATGATGATGATGCAGCAAGTGGTTCCAAAGATGGGGAAGGTGAAGAAGGTGACCCCGAGGAGGAAAGGGCTCCCGAAGATAGAAATGTTGAGGGTGCAGTTCCTGAGGATGTCGCTTCTGGGGATACGACCCTGAAATAGATTAGGTTCTCATTTTCTTTTTTGTGTAAGGGAACCTCGTGGTGTGAATATACATTATAAGTCATCTATTGTGAATGTAAGGAACCTTTTTGGTTTATCTCCAATTTGTTTTGAATTCCATTTTGTCTTCACATGTGAAATTTTTTATTGTATAACTCTAATGATTAGTCCGAATACTGGACTCAGAACGTAATAAACCCTTAGGTTTTTTATTGATTAACATAATATCTCCTCGAGCTAAGCTTAAATCCATTCGATGCGAGCTTGGAATAATGGGACTTTTCAGTCCGAGTTGAATGATAACGAGGTCTCGAACTCTATATATTTTGGTCCTTAAGCTCTTTTAGTTTGGCCCTTAGGCTCTTATATATCGGCCCTTAGGCTCTTCAGGTTGGCCTTTAGGCTATTATATATTGGCCCTTAGGCTTTTTAAGTTGGGCCAATTCGGCCTCTAAATTTACTATAATTTTTCCCTTTTTTTTAGCTAAAAGATTTAGTGAAAATTTATATATGCCTTAGCATGTGTTTTATGTACCCGTTGATTTTTTTGGAGGTTTGACCGATCGGAGCCTTATTAGTAATTTGTTTTTGTAAACATGATAGAATATCTCTTGAGTTTTTTTTGAAGGCTGATGTAATCGAAGCCTCTAAATTATTCAAGGGCTTATTTTGTCGAAGCCCTTTATTTTTGCATTAGTTGAAGGTAGCATGATTTAATCGATTTTTTCAAAGTGTTTGAAGACGTTTAATTTTATAGAAGAAGTCGGATTTCTCCAAGCTGCATTAGTTTGGCCTTGGATTTTTTATCGAGGGAATGCCACTTTGAGGTCTTATGAGTCCGAGTTTTTGGTGACTCAGAAGCATTGACTATCGATGATAGTCCTCGAATATTGGAGAGTGCATTTACGTTCTGGCTCTTAAGCCGTTTCCCATAGGATTATAAGTATAAAGCTTGTATATAGTAGACTTATTTGAGACACAAAGTTTTTTTGATATAAACAGAAAGCTTTTTCAAATAATTTTTACATGCGTGCATGTTTGCTATCGAGGCTCGACTATTCTACATGGACACGGTTCATTTGACCGTTTGGCCCATTACAAACTTCTCTTATCGAGGCCCTCTTTGGCATGAAGTAAAGTATTTCCTCAAAAATATAACCTCCGAGGGTAATGCCCCCCCCTCCCCAGTATTCGAGGTTGATTGAAAAGAAGCCTTGGATACTGTTGAGATCTCCTTAGGTAGCATATAGTTGTTGCCTCATTAAAAATCTTGCCGGTAAAACCCATTTGGGACAAAATCCGATCTAAGGGAAAAAGAGTGCAACGCATGCTTTAAAACCTAAGGCCTTCATGTAAAAAGGCGCCTACGATAGCATCGATCTAACACCTGCAATTAGTTAGTTGCAAATTTAAGAAAGATACATTCATACATTAGCAATAGTATCATTTGAGTAACGATATGTTCCAATTGTTCGGCAGTTGTTCGCCTTCCATTGCTCTTAGTTTGTATGATCCTTTACCAACAACTCCGAGGACTCGGTACAGTCCTTCCCAATTCGGGCCTAGTTTCCCTTTATTTGGGTCTCGAGTATTGAGTGTGACCTTTCGTAGAACTAAGTCCCCGATTCAAAAGTGTTGAAGGTTGGTTCTTCTATGGTAGAATATTTCAATCCTTGGCTTCTCTGTGTCCATCCGAACAAGCGCTTCTTCTCGCTTCCCATCTAATAACTGGAGGCTAGAATTCATGGCCTCGTTATTTGACTCCCCCAATGCATATCGAAACGTGGTGCTAGGTTCTCCGACCTCGACAGGGATGAGGGCCTCAGCGCCATAAAATAAAGAGAACGGAGTAGCCGCCGTGCTAGACTTTGATGTTGTTCGATATGCCCAAAGGACCTTGGGTAGAACTTCTCTCCATTTTCCCTTTGCATCATCTAACCTCTTTTTTAGGTTTTGAATTATAGTTTTGTTTGTGGACTCGGCCTATCTATTCCCAGTTGGGTGGTACGGTGTTGATAAAATCCTCTTTATTTTATGTGCCTCGAGGAACTCCGTCATCTTGCTATCGATGAATTTACATACAATCTCGGTGGGTATTTCGAACCGACATATGATATGATCCCAGATGAAGTCAATATCTTCTTCTTCTCGGACCTTCTCAAAGGCATGTGCTTCCACCCACTTAGAAAAATAATCAATCATAAACAAAATAAATTTAGCTTTACTGGGGCCGTTGGTAGAGGGCCGACTATATCCATTCCCCATTACATGAAAGGCCATGGGGATAGGACAAAATGGAGTTGTTCTCTTGGCGGATGGATCATTGGTGCAAATCGTTGACACTTATCACATTTTTTGACAAATTCCTTGGTATCGTTTTCCATGCTATCCCAGTAATGCCATACTCTAATAATTTTGCGAACCAAAGACTCCTTACCAAAGTGATTTTCACATGTACCTTCGCGGACCTTTCGTAAAATATAATCGGTGTCCTGCGGCCCTAAACATACTGCCAATGGCCCATTGAACATTCTCGTTTGCAATGTGACACCTTCATCTAATGCAAACCTAGCAACCTTGGTTTGTAAGGACCTCGATTCTTTATCGACTGATGGGTGTTTGCCATCATTCAAATAATAGATCTACTTTTGCCTCCAGTCCTAAGTAAAACTTGTTGAATTTATCTCTGCATGACCTTCTTCAACCATAGACCTCGATAACTGGATGATAGGCCCCGGACAATATCATATTCTTCAACCGAGGATCCCAAATTAGCAAGTTCATTGGCCTCTTTATTTTGCTTTTAAGGCACATAATCCAGGGTCCATTCCTTGAAGCGATGTGACACGACCCCAACCCCGGTCGTGATGGCACCAAACACACTGCTAGGAAAGCCCGACACATTTAATAACCTCAACCATTTTTATACCATTTATGAATTGATTAACACAAATAGATTACTAAGTTATCATACTGAAATTATGAAATAGAGTTAAAAAATGTGGAAATCCCAATACTCATACTACTACATAACCCGAAGAATCCGGTGTCACAAGTCTGAGCCTCTAATACATGAGTATCAACCTACTACATATCGTTCTAAAGAAATGCAAAAATGAAACAATAAGATAGAAGGGAAGATCAGGACTGCGGACGTCGTGCAGCTACCTTGATACTCCCGGATAATCTGCTCGGCAGCGAAGTCCTCACTCAGCCTCAGATGGACCTGGATCTGCACGCAAGGTGCAGGGAGTAATGTGAGTACTCCGACCTAGTGAGTAATAAACATAAATAAAGGCTGAGAATAAGAAATCCTGAATAGGCACAAAGTAATTCTATAAATGCAGCAATTTAAACCAAGTAGTATAAAGTCCGTAAACCAATGAAAAAAATTAAGGAACTACTGCAACAGATAAGCAAGTAAATGACAGTCAAATATGAAATGCAACACATAGTCCGGTACTCTCTAGTACCCGCTGCGGCATGTAGTACGCTCCATTTATTTATCGTCGATAGCGCTCACTGGGGGTGTGCAGAACATGCTCCTTACACTACGCAATCGCAGACACATCCACGCGATCGCAATGAACAAAAATAATCTCCCAAAATTTCCTTCTACGCGATCGCACTGCATGGACTCCTAACCCTACGCGATCGTGGACACAACCCTGTGATCGCAAAGAAAAGCTGACCAGCCACCCCCCCCCCCCCAAATACTTCTATGCGATCGCATCTCCCCTCCTGCGATCGCATAGAGCAAAACTCTACAGCACTGACCTGCAATTTTCTGCAACAGCTTAAGTCTCAAAAACCTTCCGTTGGCCATCCGAAAATACCCGAGGGCCCCGGGACCTCAACCAAAATCATCAACGCATCCTAATACCTCATTCAAACTTGCTCCAATCATCAAAACACCTCAAACAACACCAAAACCAGTAAATTACATTGGATTCAAGCCTAAGTTCTTCTAAAACTTCCGAAACACATATTTGACCAAAAATCCAACCAAAACACCTCCGAATGACCTGAAATTTTGCACACACATCCGAAATCACATAACGAAGCTACAACAACTCTCATAATTCCATTCCGACCCTCGGATCAAAATCTCACCTATCAAAGGAAATTCGCCAAAATACTAACTTCGCCAATTCAAGCCTAATTCTACACCGTACCTCCAAAATCATTTCCTATCACATTTCTAAGTCACAAATCATCCCCCGAAGCTAACCGAATCATCAGAATCCATATCCGAGCCCTCTAACTCATAAGTCAACATCTTGTTGACTTTTCCAAAATAAGCCTTCCTTAAAGAGCTAAGCGTCTCATTTCCTTCTAAAGCCAATCCAAATCAACTCGTTCACACAAGACACTTATAATGAAGTATAAAGAAGCAGAAAATGGGGGAAACGAGGTAGTAACTCACGTGATGATGGGTCGGGTCGTCACATCCCCCCAACTTAAACAAACACTCGTGCTCGAGCGAGTCAAGAAACATACCTGAAGCCTCAAATAGGTGAGGGTATCTGCTCCGCATCTCCCACTCGGTCTCCCAGGAAGCCTCCTCCACTGGCTGACCTCTCTACCACACCTTCACCGAAGCAACATCCTTCGACCTCAACTTTCGAACCTGACGACCCAAAATGGTTGCTGGCTCTACATCATAAGTCAAGTCACCCTCCAGCTGAACTGTGCTGAAATCTAGAACATGGGATAGGTCTCCAATATACTTTCGGAGTATAGAAAGATGAAAAACTAGATGCACGCCCGACAAGCTAGGTGGCAAGGCAAGCTCATAAGCCACCTCCCCAATCCTCCTAAGTACCTTAAAAGGCCCAATGAATCGTGGACTCAACTTCCCTTTCTTTACGGATCTCATAACATCCTTTGTGGGTGAAACCTTCAACATGACCTTCTCACCAATCATATAAGATACATCGCGAACCTTCCTGCCCACATAACTCTTCTACCTCGACCGCGCTATACAGAGTCTCTCCTGAATTACCTTCATATTCTCCAATGCATCCGGAACCAAAATCTGTCCCCGACAATCTAGCCTCACCGGGCTTGAACCAACCAACCAAGATGTACACCATCTCCCATACAAGGCCTCATACGGTGCCATCTGAATGATGGACTGATAGTTGTTGTTGTAGGCAAACTCTGCAAGCAGTAGAAACCGATCCCATGACCCTCCAAAATCAATAACACAGGCGCGTAGAATATCCTCCAATATCTGAATGGTGCACTCGGATTGCCCGTCCGTCTGAGGGTGAAAGGTTGTGCTCAACTGCACCTGAGTATCCAACTTTCGCTGAACCGTCCGCCCAAACTGAGAGGTAAACTGAGTGCCTCGATCTGATATGATGGAAACTGGGAAAACATGCAACCGAACAATCTCCCGAATAAAAATCTCTGCCAGCCGCTATGAAGAATATGTAGTACAAACCAGAATGAAGTGCGCGGACTTGGTCAGCCTGTCTACAATCACCCAAATAGCATCAAATTTCTTCAAAGTCAGAGGGAGTCCGGTAAAAAAATCCATAGTGATCCTCTCCCACTTCCACTAAAGAATAACCATCTACTGGTGCAAGCCACCTGGTCTTTGATGCTCATATTTCACTTGCTGACAATTATGACACCAAGCTACATACTCCATAATATCTCTCTTCATCCTTCGCCACCAATAGTGGTTTCTAGGATCCTGATACACCTTCACGGCACTCAGATGAATGGAATACCGCAAGCTTTGGGCCTTTTTCAATATCAACTCCTGAAGCCCATCCATATTGGGCACGCAAATCCGTCCCTGCGTCCTCAACACGCCATCATCTCCAATGGTCACATCCCTAGTATCATCATGCTGAACCATGTCCTTAAGGACAAGCAAATGAAAATCCTCATACTAACACTCTCTGATGCGGTCACACAAGGAAGACCAAGAAACCACACAAGCCAACACCTGACTGGGCTCTAAAATATCTAGTCTCACAAACCGATTGGCCAAGGCCTGAACATCGACTACAAATGGATTTTTCACAACTGGAATGTATGCCAAGCTCCCTATACTCACCGCCTTTTGGCTCAAACCATCGGCCACTACATTGGCCTTCCCTGGGTGATACAAAATAGTGATGTCATAATCCTTAAGTAACTCTAGCCATCTCCGCTGCCTCAAATTAAGATCCTTTTGCTTGAATAGATACTGAAGACTGCAATGATCGGTGAATACCTCACAGGATACGCCATACGAGTAATGCCTCCAAATCTTTAATGCATGAACTATAGCAGCTAACTCTAAATCATAAACGGGGTAGTTTTGCTCATGGGGCTTCAACTGACGAGAAGCATAAGTAATAACTCTACCCTGCTGCATCAAAACACAACCAATTCCAACTCTGGAAGCATCGCAATATACCGTATATGAACCTGAAGCTGATGGCAAAAACAATACTGGAGCTGTGGTCAAAGCTGTCTTTAACTTCTGGAAGCTCTCCTCACACTCGTCCGACCATACAAATGAGACACCTTTCTGAGTCAACTTGGTCAAGGGCGATGCAATAGAGGAAAAACCCTGAACAAACTGGTGATAATAGCCTGCCAACCCAAGGAAGCTACGAATCTATGTGGCTGGGGACGGTCTAGGCCAACTCTACAATGCCTCTATCTTCTTCAGGTCAACTTGAATACCCTCGCTGGATACCACGTGTCCCAAGAAAGCCACTGAACTGAGCCAAAACTCACACTTGGCGAACTTTGCATAAAGCCTCTCCTCCGTCAATCTCTGCAGTACAACTCGCAAATGTTTCCCGTGCTCTTCCTGACTATGCGAGTATACCAGGATATCATTAATGAACACGATGACAAATGAATCCAGGTAGGGCCGAAATACACTGTTCATCAGATGCATTAATGATGCTGGGGCATTGGTCAGCCCGAAAGACATGACAAGAAACTCATAATGACCATATTTAGTCTTGAAAGAAACCTTATGAATATATAAATTCCTGATCTTCAATTGGTGATAACCCGAACGAAGATCAATCTTGGAGAACACCCTCGCTTACTGAAGCTGGTCAAACAAGTCATTAATGCGAGGCAGGGGATACTTGTTCTTGATTGTTACCTTGTTTAATTGTCTATAATCGATGCACATTCTCATTGTGCAATCCTTCTTATTCACAAACAGAACTGGCGCACCCCAAGATGACACACTAGGCCGAATGAACCCCTTATCTAGGAGCTCCTGAAGCTGCTCCCTCAATTCCTTCAACTCCGCTGGTGCCATACGATATGGCGGAATAGAGATGGGTTGAGTCCCCGACGCCAGGTCAATACCAAAATCAATATCCCTGTCTGGTGGCATGCCAGGTAGGTCTGTATGAAACATATCGAAAAATCCCTCACAACTAGAACAGAATCAATGCTAGGAGTCTCAGCTCCAACATCCCTCACAAACACCAAATAGGAAAGACAACCCTTCCCAACCATACGCTGGGCCTTCAAGAAAGAAATAAATCTACTAGGAACATAATTAGTCACACCATGCCACTCGATCCGTGGTACACCCACCATAGTCAAAGTGACGGTCTTAGCATGATAGTCTAGAATAGCATGACACGGAGATAACCAATCCATGCCCAAAATAACATCGAAGTCCACCATGCTCAATAGCAATAAATCAAATCGGGTCTCCAGAGCCCCAATAATCACAACACTTGATCGGTACACACGGTCCACAACAACAGTATCACCCACCGGGGTAGACACATGAACAGGTAAGGATAGAGACTCCTGGGGCATACCCAAATACCGAACAAAATATGAAGACACGTAAGAATAGGTGGAACCGGGATCAAATAATACTGAGACATCTCAGTGGCATACTGAAAAAATACCCGTAATGATAGCGTCTGAAGCAATGTCATCTGTCCTGCCTGACATAGAATAAAAGCAAGCCTGGCCACCATCTGATCGATCTCCACCTATAGGACGACCCCTAGCTGCCTGATCTCCACCCCTAGCTGGTTGGGCGGGTGGTGAAGTAATTGGAGTAGAAGTCAAGAGCTGACCCCTCTGCTGATATTGTCTGCCACGAAGTCGAGGGCACTGCCTCCTCAAGTGACCAAACTCTCTGCACTTATAACAGCTTCCCGGTGCTGGAGATGGGGACTGAAGGGAACCCTTCGCACCGGAGTGACTAGCAGATGCACTCGCCGCAGAAGAACCCTGAGCGGACGGGCCATGAGATGAAATATAAGTTGGGAGAGTGGTGAGTGAAGACTGGCCTTGCTGGGTCCCATGATGACCACGACCTGAAGATCCCCCACGATACTCTTGACGGGCCGACTGAGCAGGCCTGAAAGAACGACCTCTACCCTGCTGGAACTGGCCCCTCAAAGGAGTACCACCGTAACTGCCTGATCCACGAGGCCTCTTGGCGTTCCTCTCCTCTCGCTCTCTACGGCGAACTGACTCGATCTCATGAGCAATATCCACCACCTCATCAAACGTTGTACCCAATACTCTCTCTCGTCATCATAATACGAAGATGGTAGTTAAGGCCATCCATAAATCTCTTAATCCTCTCACAGTCGAACGGAACCATCCAGATAGCATGACGGGCCAACTGTGAAAATCTCATCTCGTACTGAGTCACTGTCATATCCCCTATGTTAACCACTCAAACAGCCTACGCAGCTCCTCTCTGTAGGACTGAGGTACATACTTCTCCAGAATAAGAGCGGAGAACTGCTTCTAAGTTAGGGGTGTTGCACCGACAGGCCTACGCCTCTCAAAGTTCTCCCACCAAGTAAGAGCAGCCCCCTCTGAACTGAAAAGCAGTAAATGCCACAGCACTCGACTCAAGGATTCCTGCTGTACGGAGCATACGCTGACATCTGTCAAGAAAACCCTAGGCATCCTCGCCCTCAGCACCACTGAATGTCGGAGGCTGGAGCCTACCAAACCTCTCAAGACAACGCTGCTCATCGTCTGGCATAGCTGGAACCACGAAGCCCTGAACTGGTGTAACTTGCTGAGCTGGAGGTGCCTCTAGTGTCTGTAGTCCCTGCACCACCTGCTTAGATGTGCGAGAAGTGGGGCTTCGATTGCCTCCCCCAGCCTACGAAGTAGCTGTTGATGCTGCTGTGGTAGCTGAAATGGCCTGAGCCAGGCCAGTGCAAACTGATAATATCTGAGCCAAGGCCTCCTAAAGACCCAAAATCACGATGGGCATAGCTGGTGCCGGAACAGGTGCTGCTGGTATGTCTGTAGCTGGAGCCTGATCTTGAGCTGGGGCAACTGGTGGATCAGCAGGCGCTGCCCCGACTGCTCTGCCTCTGCTACGACCACGACCGTGTCCACGGCCTCTGGTGGCCTCAGTAGGGGGTATTGGTGGTCATCTGCCACGTCCGGTAGATCGTGTCATCACTATCTGTGAAAGAATAGAATAATAGAAGTTTAGTTCTCAGTTCAACAAAGCCGCACGACAAGAGTTTCAAGAATGTGAGGTTTTCCTAAAGGTTCTGCAGCCTCCCAAGGATAGGTACAGACGTCTCCATACCAATCCACTAGACTCTACTAAACCGGCTCATGACTCACGAGACCAAGTAACTTTGGCCCTTATACCACCTTGTCACGACCCCAACCCCAGTCGTGATGGCACCCAACACACTGCTAAGCAAGCCCGACCAATTTAATAACCTCAACCATTTTTATACCGTTTATGAATTAATTAACACAGATAGATTACTAAGTTATCATACTGAAATTCTAAAATAGAGTTAAAACATGCAAAAATCCAAAACCAATACTACTACACAGCTCGAAGAATCCGGTGTCACAAGTCTGAGCCTCTAATACATGAGTATCAACCTACTACATATCGTTCTTAGGAAATGCGAAAATGAAACAATAAGATAGAAGGGAAGATCAGGACTGCGGACGTCGTGCAGCTACCTTGATATTCCCGGATAAGCAACTCGTCAGAGAAGTCTTCACTCAGCCTCAGATGCACCTGGATCTACATGCAAGGTGCAGGGAGTAATGCGAGTACTCCGACCCAGTGAGTAATAAACATAAATAAAGGCTGAGAATAAGAAATCTTGAATAGGCACAGAGTAATTCTATAAATGTAGCAATTTAAACCAAGTAGTATAAAGTTCGTAAACCAATGAAAACAATTAAGGAACCACTGCAACAAATAAGTAAGTAAAGTACAGTCAAATATGAAATGCAACACATAGTCCGGTACTCTCCAGTAATTGCTGCGGCGTGCAGCCCGCTCCATTTATTTATCGTCGACGGCGCTCACTGAGGGTGTGCAGACTCTGGGAGGGGCCCCTTCCGGCCCAAGCACAATATAAAGCCATCTCGTGGCATCAACTAGGCCCTCGGCCTCATATCAATATCAGTATAATACCGCTGCGGTGCGCAATCTGATCCCATACTCAGTCCAAAATCACATAAGCCCCTCGGGCTCAATCATATAAAAATATTCAACCCAAACTTTAGTAAAAATATTAATTAAGTTTCAAGTTTGAGAAAATGTGGCTGAGTTTGCAAAACAGTATTGAATACTAGGACTGAGTTCAATAATATATAAAAATGGTAAGAAAGCAGTAATAGCAATCCCCGAAGGATTCAATCAATTGACACGAAGCCCAAATATAGCAATCAGCTCAAGTTATAATGATAATAAGTGATTTTCAGTCAAATACGCAGTATATTCATCTACCGGGACGGACCAAGTCACAATCCCCAACGGTTCTCTACCCCACGCTCGCTACTCGGCTTTCAAGTCACCTCAATATAGTACTACGATATGCAAATTCGGGGTTTCAAACCCTTAGGACATCATTTACATCTATTACTCACCTCAAGCCGGCCAAAATCCTAGCTCGCTATGCCCTTGCCTCTCAAATTGACCTCCTCGCGCATCGAATCTGATCAACACCACAATGAATACGTCACAATATGCCAATGCAACAATACTCAATCAAAAACTATAAAAAAATAGCAAAAATCTCAAAATAAGTTAAACCCGAGCCCCGGGCCCACTTCTCAAAAATCAGAAATTTTTACCTCAACGGAATCCTTATCTTGCAACGAATCCATACATACCGAAAGCTCCCAAACCGAGCTCAAATGACTCATCAAAACCTAATTAGAAATATCAATTTCAAGCCCTAGTTCTTCCCCATTTTGCTAAGTTTTCATGAATTTCTAGGTTGATTCTAAAATTAAATCATGTTTTTACTCCATAGAACTTACCTCCAATCAATCCCCGTCGAAACCCTCTTCAATTTTCGTCCAAAAGCTCTCAAGGATGCTCCACAATGGTGGAAAATAACTTACCCTCGCGGAACAAAATGATTTAAAACCCTTCTGTCCAGTCACATTTTTCTTCTACGCGATCGCAGGCCCAGGCTTGCTATCGCATTGAACAAAATTCCCAGCTCCAGTGCTAACTCTACGCGATCGCATACATCATACTGTGATTGCATTGAACATGCTCCTTACACTACGCGATCTCAGACACATCCACGCAATCGCGATGAACAAAAACAATCTCCCAAAATTTCCTTCTACACGATCGCACTAGCACTCGTGCGATCGTACTGCATGGACTCCTGACTCTACGCGATCGCGGACACAGCCCTGCGATCGTGTAGAACAACTGACCAGCCCCACCCCTCAAATCCTTCTATGGGATTGCATCTCCCATCCTGCGATCGCATAGAGCAAAACTCAGCAGCACTGGCCTGCAGTTTTCTGCAACAGCTTAAGTCTCAAAAACCTTCCGTTGGACATCCGAAAACACCCTGAGGCCCCCGGGACCTCAACCAAAAGCATCAACGCATCCTAGAACCTCATTCAAACTGGCTTCAATCATCAAAACACGTCAAACAACACCAACACAATCAAATTACATCGGATTCAAGCCTAAGTTCTTCTAAAACATCGGAAACACGTATTTGATAAAAAAAACCCAACCAAAATACCTCCTAATGACCTGACATTTTGCACACACATCTGAAATCACCTAACGAAGATATAGCAACTCTCAGAATTCCATTCTGACCCTCGGATCAAAATCTCACCTATCAACCGTAATTCGCCAAAATACTAACTTCACCAATTTATGCCTAATTCTACACCGGAACTCCAAAATTATTCCCTATCACACTCCTAAGTAAAAAATCATCCCCCGAAGCTAACCAAATTATCGGAATCCATATACGATCCCTCTAACGCATAAGTCAACATCCAGTTGACTTTTCCAAAACAAGCCTTCCTTAAAGAGACTAAGTATCTCATTTCCTTCTAAAGCCAATTCAAATTAACTTGTTCACACAAGACACTTATAATGAAGCATAAAGAAGCAGAAAATGGGGGAAATAGGGTGGTAACTCATGTGATGACGGGTCGGGTCGTCACACGATGCAATGTTACCTATAGTTTTTCTATGTATCCTTGCATCCTATCCTTATGAAATTCAAAAATTTTGCTTATTTGATATGCCATCAACACTAAATCTCACATGGCTTCAATGATTTCTACTCCCAAGCTCTTGGCTATCTCGAGACCTGCAATCATGGCCCCATACTCGGCCTCATTGTTAGTCAACCTAGAAGTTTTGATAAATTGTCTAATTGTATTTCCCGTAGGTGGTTTCAAGAAAATACCAAGCCCAGACACCTTCACATTCGAAGCACCATCCGTGAAAGGGGTCCATACCCCCGATGATGTACCCAAATATAGAAGGAGTTCACTTTCCACCTCGAGTAAGTGGGTCGGCGTAAAATCTACTATAAAGTCAGTAGGAATTTTAAGAATTGTTAGACATCCGGGGTTCATATTCGATATCGTACCCTCTATGTTCAATAACATATTTCGCCACCCGTCTCGATAGCTTGGCCTCATGGGAAACATTTCGGAGGGGGATGTGGTTAACACACATATGGTACGATATCGAAAATATAGCTTTAGATTTTGAGATGCGCTTATTAATGCAAGAGCTAATTTTTCTAAATGAGGGTATCTGGTTTCAACATTTCCTAGAGTTCGGCTTCCATAATAAATAGGAAATCATGTACCTTGCTCTTCTCGAACCAGTACCCCCATTACTGTTATCTCGGATACAGCCAAATATAGGTAAAGTTTTTCATCTACCTTCGGGGGGTGAAGAAGAGGCGGGTTTAGTAAGTATCACTTTAGCTCTTTTAAGGCTTGTTGGCATTCTAGGGTGCACGCGAAATCCTTTTTCTTTTTGAGAAAGGAAAAGAACAGGTGACTTCGATCTAATGACCTCGAAATGAATCGACCCAAAATAGCTATTCGACCTGTTAGCCTTTGCATGTCCTTCACACTATCCATGATCGTGATATCCTCGATGGCCTTGATCTTATCCGGGTAAATTTTGATGCCCCTATTCGACACCATGAAGCCGAGAAACTTACCCGAACTGACTCCGAAGGCACATTTCTCTGGGTTAAGCTTCATATTGTATTTCCTAAAGATTTTGAATTTTTCCTACAAATGAATTAAATGGTCCTCTGTACACATGGACTTAACCAACATATCATCAATGTAAATTCCAGTGTTTTACCTATTTTTTCTTCGAACATTTTGTTAACTAGACGTTGGTATGTGGCTTTTACATTTTTTTAGCCCGAAAGGCATTTCGTTTTAAAAATAAGTTCCAAATTTATTGATAAACGAAGTCTTTTCCTGGTCATCCGGGTTCATCTAAATCTAATTGTTCCCAGAGTAGGCGTCGAGAAATGTTAGGATTTGTGGCCGGCCGAGGCATCGATCATACGATCGATGTAAGGCAGTGCAAAAGCATTTTTTGGTCATGCTTTGTTCAAATCATTATAATCTATGCACATTCTAAGTTAATTCCTTTCTTAGGAACTACAACTATGCTGGCTAACCATTTGGAGTACTTTACCTCCCGAATAGACCATATTTATGAAGTTTGGTTACCTCATCCTTTATGAATGCATGCTTTACCTCTACCCGGGGCCTCCTTTTCAGCTTTATCAGTTTAAACCTGGGGTTGAGGCTTAGCCAATGTGTTTTTATTTCTGGTGGGATCCCCTGTCATATCTAAATGTGACCAAGCAAAGAAATCCATATTATCAATAAGAAATTAAATGATTTTTTCCTGAGTTCGAGGGTTAATCTCGTTCCTAGGTATACCATTCTCTTGGGCATGTATTCGATTAGTATGACTTGCTCCAGTTCCTCGATCGTTGACTTAGTTGCATCCGATTCTTCGGGAACGATAAATGTTTGAGGAGTGAGGAAATCCTCATGTTCGTCTTTAATTACCTACTGCTCCGATCGTCAAGGTTGGAGGCGGTGATTGCTATTTGGCCACTTGTTTATCCTTGGTGTTTGACTTTCCCAAGGTCAAAGGCTCTGGTATTGATGTCACTTCCTCGACTGCAAACATCTCCTTTACAACGTGTTGAAGGTACTGCCCTCATGTTGTGTATCCATGGTCTCCCGAGGAGTGCATTATACCTCATGTCACCTTTCATGGCATGGAACTTTGTATCTTGTACGGTCCCGGCTACGTTTACTGGTAGGATAATCTCTCCTTTTGTTCTTTCACTTGCCATGTTAAAGCCATTTAGGACCAGGGATGTAGGTACAATCTGATCTTGTAGGCCGAGTTGTTCTACGATCCTCGATCTGATTATGTTTGCCGAGCTACCTGGAACCACTAAAACACGTTTAACTTGAGTTTTATTTAGAAATATAGAAATTACCATGGCGTCATGTGTGGCTGAGATATTCCTTCTACTTCATTGTGATAGAACGATAAGGTAGCCTCAGGGCACATAGCTCCAAGTTTGTTTTTCTCTAGTGATTGATACCTTGGTGCGTTTGAATACAAGTCGTTGGGGGACATCTACTGTGCCAACGATCATGTGGATTAAATCTTGTGGTTCTTCTTTCTAATTTTCCTTGAATCTCTTTCCCTGAAGTGATTATTAGCTCGATCACATTGAAATTCTTGAAGGTGACTCTTGTTGAACAACCGAGCTAGCTCCTCTCTTAGCTGCCTGCAATCTTCAGTTCTATGATCGTGTGTGCCATGGTACTTGCACATCATGTTTAGATTCTGTTTAGGTTCCGTTGAGAAGGATCGGTTTGTATGGACCAAGTCCATCTGGTGTCTTTGATCCTTCCAATAACTTACATGATCCCCCATGCATCTACGCTGAAGTTATACTCTGACAATCAAGGTGCCTATGTGGGGTTAGTATGACATCGAACCCACTCTTACTCATGAGTCCCCGAGAGCTTTTACCTCGATCATTTCTTTGATCATTTTGAGGAGCGTTATGACCCGATCCTATCACACCTCCTTTTTACTACCCCCAAAAAGGGTATAAGGGAGTTTTTCCAATTTAAGTGATAATCGAAACGAGATTATTTTGTTTAAAATTCAGAGTCTCCACTTTGGATAATTTATTGTGTCCCAAGTCACCAGTTTAAAATCTCGAATCCTGGAAGATTGACACTTTTTATGGTCTGCGAACATAGAAATTTGGGTAAGGAATTTTGCTAACCTAGGAGAAGGTGTTAGGCATTCACGGGTTTCATGGTTTTAGCACAGTCGCTCAACTATTATTATTGGCCTAATTATTTGATCTTTTACACGTTTAAACCTATTGTGCATTTTTAACTTTCTAACCGCTTTTAGTATTTCAAGAAAATTCAAGGTTATTTAAAACACATCGTAGATGCTACATGAAATGCACCTGTGGTTCACGACAATTCTATTTAACCTTTTTAAAATTCGAATCGGGTCACATGAAATGCACACCCGGATTTGTAACATATTTATTTTTATTATTATTATTTAAAATTACGGCAGGGTCATATGAAATGCACACCCTATCCCTTTTAATCTAATTTGACGTAGTTCAGTTGAAGAATAGCAACCCAATTTCTGTAACGTGACAAAATCATGTTCAGCTATAACCTATTCTAGTAAACATACGAGGAGGTAACAAAATAAGCAAATTAAAAACTATGAAAAACAACTACACAAACAACGATCATATCACCAAACAAACATTTAACATTAAGCTTGAATAAAATGGATAGAAGATGATAGAATTGAACCGCAATATAGCCGGGAAATTGGTAGTGAATCACGGACGGAACCCGAATTAGTACTGGAAACTCAAACAGACCCGGATTTATCCCCAAACGAGCTCAAGCAATGAACTTCTGATATTAAAACTCCAACTCTGTTTCTGCTTTGATTTTGTTCTTTTCGAAATTATATTGAATCAAAAGAAACCAAAAAATATTGGTATTTTCTTCATTGCAGCAACCATATCAGGTCATTTCAGTATACCATTTGTGCAAATTAGTTGTCACCTTGTAAACACAAGGGACATAAAAAATAGCTACTTATGCAAAATTAGCAGAAGCAGAAAAGAAGAACCTAATAGAACAGATTAAAGTGAGCTCTCTTCAGTTTAAAATTGCCCTCTAAACATTATACACAAGAGACATCGATGCTGAAATAGAACTACGGCTACTAAATCCAATCAAACAAATGGCAATAGAAAACTCAGACAAGACCCGACGGAACCTCCTCAAACCCTCTATTTCTCTCGGTTTTTACACAGCTCTGAGAATTTCATTGAAGAATCTGAAGCTGTTTCGGCGAGAATGTGAAATTTCAACCTATTAAGTCGATTTGAAGTTGATTAACGGAACCCCTATTTTGGTCGTCCTTCTCAGCCCCAATTTTTTTATTTTTGCATGAGTCTGTGTGCAGGGATGCGGTGGTAACGACGTTAGGCTGCTGGTTGTCTTAAAGTTCTAGGATTTTGGTGGTGCTGAAGATTGAAGAGAAGATGGGACACAGGTGGATGGCGTGAATAAGCAGTAGTTGCTGCTTAGAGGTCCCTCTAGGGTCTAGGTTAGAAGAAGAAGAAGAAGAAGTTGAAGGGTGAAGGAGATGAGAGGTAGCGACTGTTTTCTTCTGAGGTTTGGGTGTTCATTTCGGTGAGGGTCTGCTACGTTAGGGTGGTCTAGGTTTTTTCTAGGTTAGTTTTGCTGAAGAACATGACATTTTTTAGGATGTCTGATGGGTGTAACGACGGAATTTTGTGTAGCTTAGGGATCTTAGGCCTTTTTGGTTAGCTTCTCCCTTTCCTTCTTAGGCATTAGTTTTTTATTCATAGGAAACGGCTGAAGCTTCATTTCCTCTCTAGAGTTTTAGAGTATATGATTTTGTAGGGTTTTTAGGTTAAGGGGTAAGGGCCTAGGAATTATGGGCTAGATCTGAAAATTAGGCCTAAAATAGGTCGTTTGAGCCCAAATTTTATTCTTTCCCCGTGAATGTGACTAAAAGTACGATATCATTTATTAATTAATCCTACTTAAGTAAAATAACTATTAAAATAAGACTGACTGTTTAAACAAAACTATTTTTGTTATTTTTCAAGATTGAAAATTACTACAAAATATTAATGAAACTATTTTTTTGTAATTTTTATTTTCTGGTAAAAAAATAAAGTAAAAGAGTCAAAGTTAGTTGAAATAGAGATATTAGGCCTAAGTTAAATATTTACATGCTAAAATATAAAAAATATTGGAGTGAGTGAAAAATCACATGTCTACAGAGCCGTTGTTCATACGATCGACATAAGGATAATATTGCTCCTTATTTGACCTCGGTTTCCTATGCGTGTCCCTCGGCGGCTTAGATGGCACCTTGTTAGGATGAACTGAACCCGAGGGGGCTCCCAACTAGTCATCCTCGACCCTTATTTTTGATTGGTAACGGTTGTGCATATTTGACCATATCACGGCTGGATATTTGATCAAGTTCTGCTTTAACTGTCGAGATGCAATCGAACTCCATTCGTTCAAACCCTACATAAAGGCACATACTGCCTAGTTATCGGTGACCAGCGATAATTCCATTCTTTCCATCTGAACCTGGACATGAACTACCTTAATATCTCGTCATTCCTTTGTTTTATCTTGAAGATGTCTGATTTTCTCATATCCACCTTTATGGCCCTGGCGTGTTCTTTCACGAATGCATATACTAACATAGAAAATGAATCAATAGAATTAGGACGCAAGATATGGTACCAAATCATGGCTCCTTTCAACAATGTTTCCCCAAACGTTTACAATAATTTTGATTCGATCTCTTCATCATTTAATCATTTCCTTTGATCCCACAAGTGTATGAAGTAATATGCTCGTTAGGGTCGGTTGTCCCATTTTATTTGGGTATATCGTGCATGTAAAACTTTTTTGGAATGGGCATCACAGCTGCGCTCGGAGGGAATGGTTTTTGTATGAACTTCTTTGCATCTAAACCTTATTAAACCGGAGGCGCCACCGGTATTTGGTCAACATCGTAGTAATAAGTCTCCACCTTTTTATCATTGTCCTCAATCTTCTTTTCTCTAGACTCGATCCTCTTGGTGAGCTCTTCCAGCATCCTTATAATTGTGGGGTCAGTACCCGAGTTATTTCCGTTCGACCTCTCTTCTGCTGGTTCAATATGTCGAGTATTTTCATGTTCAGCTACACTTAGAGTCTTATTCTGACTTTGAAGTGGCAATTTGTGAGCTTTCAGCATCTAGAATATCACTTGGAGGGTAATTCCCCCATCTCCTATTCCTTGTGTTCCTTGGCCCCCCTAATTGGGCTTGTGTTTACCGACGATACACCGACCCCTGCGTTGCTGTTTTATCCAAGACTTTCAGTGACATGAACATGTGCATTTTCTGAGCTAGACATGTTTCAGTCTGAGAACAAAAACTTATTGACGAGAAAAAGTGTAAAAATAATGTGTGTAATGAGAATGGAAAAGAAATAATCACTATTACTTTATCCCCACGGTGGGCTCCAAATCGTTTACCTCGAGAATACGAGTAACAATTATATTTGATTTGTAGTTTTAAAGATATGTGATTTAGTTTAATACCAATTAATAATCACAAAATATGAAGTAGAAATTAAAGAAATAATGGAATCAAACCAATGTTACTCAGTAGCGGTGACATAGAGGTTAGTGAGGTGGAGATGAAGTATGATGAATAAAGCAAGAACAATAAATGTAAAGGACACTTCTGATGAATACTAAGAGAGAAAAGTTGGATAGTATATATTGTGACAATGATTAGATGATCTTACAAAATGATTGGGGTCCCTTTTTTACAATAGGGGATCCCTAAATAAGGTACTTTTCTATTTACAATAAGGAATATTATTCGTACAACTATCTACCGCCTAGTACGTAATAGTACAATCCTATTTCAAGATTTGCACCATGATCTTGGGACGTGGCAGGAATCTTGGTCATTTTGTTACAAGTCCGTAACAGTACTATTTCAAGGTCGAGCAAACTCGACCTCGGTATTCGTCATGATTCAACCTTCGAACATCACAGTCTGTCTTCGAACTTGGATCTGGTCCATCGAGCTCGAACTAGACCTTACCTGAACTCGGGCTTTGGCTGACCTCTCGAGCCTATAGATCGAAGGCATATGATCTCGACCATATACAATTCCTCTCAAATAAGAACAAAATTTATCAAATACTACTGCCGGTAACTCTTTTCCTGTTGTGGCATAATTCTATTAATCCACATATAAATTTCTAATAGTGTAGTAAATGGGATGAAAAATCATATACTTTCTTTGGCCTAAAACAACTCCAATTTCCATATCACTAGAATCACACATAACCTCAAAAGGCTGACTCCAATCAGGGGACACAACTACATGGGCAGTTGATAATTTCTCTTTAAGGGTATCAGAAGCTATCATACAATCACCTGAAAAATCAAATTTAATATCTTTCATCAAGAGATCAGTTAGAGGTTTTGAAAATTTTGAAAAGTCCTTTATGAACTGTCTATAAAAACATGCATGACCTAGAAAGCTTATAATGCCTTTACCAGTTATGGAAGGGGTAATCCTGATATAAGATCAATTTTAGCCTTGTCAACTTATATCCCATTAGTAGTGATTTTATGTTCCAAAAATAATTCCTCCCGTAACCATAAAGTGACATTTTTCTTCAATGAAGAATCAGGTTTGTCTCTTCACATCTCTTAAGAAATAAATTCAAGTGGTATAGACAATCTTCAAATCTTTTTCGAAAGAGTGTAAAATCATCCATTAAAATTTCAAGAAATTTTGCAGTCATGTCAGAAAAAATTGCTGACATGCAGCGCTGAAATGTAGCAGGGCGTTGCACCGACCAAATGGCAGTCTCCTAAATGCATATGTTCTATAAAGGCATGTGAAAGTTGTCTTATCCTGATCTTCGGGTGCAATTGGTATTTGGTTATACCCTAAATAGCCATCAAGATAATAGTAAGAACCATATCTTGCAATTCTTTCCAACAGTTGATCAATAAATGGTAAAGGAAAATGATCTTTTCTAGTAGCATTATTGAGGCGTTTATAATCAGTATAGACTCTCCATCCTGTAATAGTCCTTATAGATATGAGTTCATTATTTCCCTTCTTTATAACTTTCATACCTCTTTTCTTTGGTATTACCCGAACTGGACGTGCCCAAAGGGATTTCTATAATGTAAATAATACATTCCACTGTAAGCTTGACGATCTCTTTTTAACCACTTCCTGCATTGCAGGATTCAATCTCCTTTGGGGTTGTATTATTGGCTTGTAGCTATTGTCCATGAGGATTCTATGTGTATAAATTGCTGGACTAATCCCTTTGATATCCTCTACAGTCCACCCTAAAGCTCCTTTATGTGCTTTTAAGACTTGAATAAGTCTATCTTCTTGTCCTCGGTCAAAAAAGATAAAATTATTACCGGAAATAATTATTGCTTATGATAAACATATTTTAAATGAGAAGGGAGAACTTTGAGTTCAATTTTCGATTGAACTATTTCTGATTGCATCTCTTTATCCTTAGAATTTTTTTCGAGTCTTCCAGCTTCTTTCTTGAGCGTGGGATCATCATCTTTTGTAGTTCCTGATTTGGTCAAATATCTTTCCATTGAGTCAGGAATTAATTGATCATCTTTGAATTCATATGCAAGATCACTAAGCATGTCAATAAAAAAGCATGTAGATGATGCCTCATCTCCTGAAAATAATAGTATCTTTTGCATATAAAAACTGACTCTTTCTTTATTATCCCTCAAAATAAGTTATCCTTAGTGAACATCTATGAGTGTTATTCCTGTAGCAAGAAATGGTCTACCCAAAATTATTGTTTCATAAGGACATTCTTTCATTTCAAGCAATATAAAATCTACATGGAACACAAACATATCTACTCTTACAAGCACATTTTAAAGTATTCCCTTAGGTTTCTTAGTACTTTAATCTGCAAATTGAAGAGAAACGCGTATGTCCTTCATTACACCAAGATCTAATTTTCTAAAAATAGAAAATGGAATTAAATTTATTGAAGATCCAGAATCACAAAGTGCTTTTTCAAAATATACGCCTCCCAAAGTGCATGGAATGGTAAAACTACCAGGATCACCAAGTTTTTGTGGTAGCTTATTTTGAAGCATAGCACTTCATTTTTCAATAAGTATTAACACATAAACTTCTCCCAATTTCCTTTTGCTTGGCAGAATTTATTTTATAAATTTAGCATATGAAGGCATTTGCAATAAAGCATAAGTGAAATGAATATTAATATGAATTGGTTTCAATATTTCCAAAAACTTTGCAAATTGACCATCAAGCTTTTCTTGTTTTATTTTTTGTGGAAAGGAATTTTCTTAGGAGGGGCAGCCATTTTGTCAGAAATATTTTCTTCCTTATTCTTTATTTCTTTTTCCTTTGATGGTTCAGATGGTTTTTCAATATTCCTACCATTCTCTACATGTTATTTTGTCTGGTTCTTTTCTTGTCTGTCTAGATAAGGTTCATCAAGTTCCTTACTTGACTGTAAAGTGATGGCCTTATGGTGATCATTTGTATTTTTCTCTGTTTTGCTTGGTAAGGGATTATAACGACCCGGCCCGTCATTTCATGAGTTAAAACCCGTTACCCCCATTTCTGCCTCCTTGTGTGTTGTTCAGTTGTATTTCATCATATTGTGTTAGTGGTGTTGCATTCGAAGCGGTCTTAGGGTGGAATGAGACACTTAGTCTTTTAAGTTGGTTATTTAATCAAAAAAGTCAACCGGAAGTTGACTTGTAGGTAAATGATATTGCAATTGGCTTTTTAAGGTTTGAATAGCTGTTGATACCCAGTTTTTCCCTATATATTTTTAGTATGCAAAATAACTTCAAAATAGCATATAGATGCATATGTAAGCATATTCAAGTGTTCTATTATTTTTCCCTAATTTTTTAAGATTTTTTAAAATCAATTTAGTTCCCTTCTTTATCCATAAAATCCCAATAATTATGTCCAAAATTATTATTTTTGATGATTCACTTATGTGATCTTCATATTTATGCTAAAATATAGCTAAAGTTTTGCATATTTTTACAAATTTATTTAGCATTTCTAAGATAAATGGAATATAATTGCAATACTAGTCTCTTTTAAGATTTAATCGCGTTTATATTCATAAAATCGGGTCCTATATTTTTAAAGTGTTAATTATATATTATAAATCCTTTTAGCGCTTTTAATTTCTTTTAATAAATTAAAAGGGAAAAGTGGCTATTTCAATTATAGCCCAAATTGAGTTTCAATTATAACCCAAAATAAGCCCTAATTTCCTAGCCCAATTTCAATTTTAACCCGACACTTAACCCAATCAAACCAACCCAACCTGGATCCCTACCTATCCCCATTCAATCCAGATTATTTAGATCAACGGCCACCAGCCACCTTACCATTTTTTACCCAAACCAACCCCTTACCCTAAATCATTTTCCATAACCCGCAGCCCTCGAATTCCCTTTTCTCTCAATTTTCTCGGAAATTTCACTTGAACCCTAGGCGCCGCCTTCTAATCTCACCCTAATCCAGCATAATACCTACATAATCCATGGCCTATCGTGATTATTAAGGACGTGTATCAGCCTCATATAGCTCATATGTGTTTGGTTCTATGGTTTCATGACCAGACCTCGAAGGAGTCTGGTCCAGTCCTAATCGACTATTGTTCATGGCCTTTCTCCGGCCATCCACGACCTTCCTCCGGCCATTCATGTCCTTTCAATGCAGACCCTTGTCTTTTCGGGTTAGATCGTTAACTTTCAAGATATTTCTCATCTCTTTTGGGTTTTATGAAACTCTAATCTCTAAGACGTTCCAATTTCTTTCAGATCTATCTTAAGACCTCCCAAAGTGCATAGAATGGTAAAACTACCAGGATCACCAAGTTTTTGTGGTAGCTTATTTTGAAGTATAGCACTTCATTTCTCAATAAGTATTACCACATAAACTTCTTCCAATTTCCTTTTGCTTGGCAGAATTTATTTTATAAATTTAGCAAATGAAGGAATTTGCAATAAAGCATAAGTGAAATGAATATTAATATGAATTGGTTTCAATATTTCCAAAAACTTTGCAAATTGACCATCAAGCTTTTCTCGTTTTATTTTTTGTGGAAAAGGAATTTTCTTAGGTAGGACAGCCATTTTGTCAGAAATATTTTCTTCCTTATTCTTTATTTCTTTCTCCTTTGATGGTTCAGATGGTTTTTCAATATTCCTACCCTTGTCTACATGTTATTTTGTGTGGTTCTTTTCTTGTCTGTCTGTATAAGGTTCATCAAGTTCCTTACTTGACTTTAAAGTGATGGCCTTATGGTGATCATTTGTATTTTTTTTTTGTTTTGCTTGGTAAGGGACTATAACGACCCGGCCCATCATTTCATGAGTTACAACCCTTTCTGCCTCCTTGTGTGTTGTTCAGTTGTATTTCATCATATTGTATTAGTGGTGTTGCATTCGAAGCGGTCTTAAGGTGGAATAAGACACTTAGTCTTTTAAGTTGGTTATTTAATAAAAAAAGTCAACCGGAAGTTGACTTGTAGGTAAATGATATTGGAATTGGCTTTTTAAGGTTTGAATAGCTGTTGATACCCAATTTTTTCCTATATATTTTCAGTATGAAAAATAACTTCAAAATAGCATATAGATGCATATGTAAGCATATTCAAGTGTTCTATTATTTTTCCCTAATTTTTTAAGATTTTTTAAAATCAATTTAGTTCCGTTCTTTACCCATAAAATCCCAATAATTATGTCCAAAATTATTATTTTTGATGATTCACTTATGGGATCTTCATATTTATGCTAAAATATAGCTAACTTTTTGCATATTTTTACAAATTTATTTAGTATTTCTAAGCTAAATGGAATATAATTGCAATATTAGACTCTTTTAAGATTTAATTGCGTTTATATTCATAAAATCAGGTCCTATATTTTTAAAGTGTTAATTATATATTATAAATTATTTTAGTTCTTTTAATTTGTTTTCAGAAATTATTTTTTTAATAAATTAAAAGGAAAAAGTGGCTATTTCAATTATAGCCCAAATTGAGCTTCAATTATAACCCAAAACAAGCCCCAATTTCCTAGCCCAATTTCAATTTTAACCCGACCACTAACCCAATCAAACCAACCCAAACCGGATCCCTATCTACCCTCATTCAATCTAGGTCGTTGATCATTTTGATCAACGGCCACCAGCCACCTTACCATTTTTAACCCAAACCAACCCCTTACCCTAAATCATTTTCCGCAACCCGCCGCACTCGAATTCCCCTTTCTCTCAATTTTCTCTGAAACCTCACTTGAACCCTAGCTGTCGCCTTCTAATCCCACCCTAATCCAGCATAATACCTACATAGTCCATGGCCTATCGTGGTCATTTAGGACGTGTATCAGCCTCATATAGCTCATATGTATTTGGTTCTGTGGTTTCATGACCAGACCTCGAAGGAGTCTGGTCCAGTCCTACTCGACTATTGTTCATGGCCTTTCTCCGGCCATCCACGACCTTCCTCCGGCCATTCATGTCCTTTCAATGCAGACCCTTGTCTTTTCTGGTTAAATCGTTAACTTTCGAGATCTTGCTCATCTCTTTTGGGTTTTATGAAACTCTAATCTCTAAGACTTTTCAATTTCTTTCAGATATATCTTAAGACCTCCCAAAGTGCATGGAATGGTAAAATTACCAGGATCACCAAGTTTTTATGGTAGCTTATTTTGAAGTATAGCACTTCATTTTTCAATAAGTATTACCACATAAACTTCTTCCAATTTCCTTTTGCTTGGCAGAATTTATTTTATAAATTTAGCATATGAAGGCATTTGCAATAAAGCATAAGTGAAATGAATATTAATATGAATTAGTTTCAATATTTCCAAAAACTTTGCAAATTGATCATCAAGCTTTGCTCGTTTTATTTTTTGTGGAAAAGGAATTTTCTTAGGTGGGACAGCCATTTTGTCAGAAATATTTTCTTCCTTATTCTTTATTTCTTTCTCCTTTGATGGTTCAGATGGTTTTTCAATATTCCTACCCTTGTCTACATGTTATTTTGTGTGGTTCTTTTCTTGTTTGTCTGTATAAGGTTCATCAAGTTCCTTACTTAACTGTAAAGTGATGGCCTTATGGTGATCATTTGTATTTTTCTCTGTTTTGCTTGGTAAGGTACTATAACGACCCGACCCGTCATTTCTTGAGTTATAGCCCGTTACCCCCATTTCTGCCTCCTTGTGTGTTGTTTAGTTGTATTTCACCATATTGTGTTAGTGGTGTTGCATTCGAAGCGGTCTTAGGGTGGAATGAGACACTTAGTCTTTTAAGTTAGTTATTTAATCAAAAAAGTCAACCGAAATTTGACTTGTGGGTAAATGATATTGGAATTGGCTTTTTAAGGTTTGGATAGCTGTTGATACCCAATTTTTCCCTATATATTTTCAGAATGCAAAATAACTTCAAAATAGCATATAGATGCATATTTAAGCATATTCAAGTGTTCTATTATTTTTCCCTAATTTTTAAAGATTTTTTAAAATCAATTTACTTCCCTTCTTTATCCATAAAATCCCAATAATTATGTTCAAAACTATTATTTTTGATGATTCACTTATGGGATCTTCATATTTATGCTAAAATATAGCTAAATTTTTGCATATTTTTACAAATTTATTTCGTATTTCTAAGCTAAATGAAATATAATTGCAATATTAGTCTCTTTTAAGATTTAATTGTATTTATATTCATAAAATCAGGTCCTATATTTTTAAAGTGTTAATTATATATTATAAATCGTTTTAGAGCTTTTAATTTCTTTTCAGAAATTATTCATTTAAATAAATTAAAAGGGAAAAGTGGCTATTTCAATTATAGCCCAAATTGAGTTTCAATTATAACCCAAAACATGCCCCAATTTCCTAGCCCAATTTCAATTTTAACCCGACCCCTAACCCAATCAAACCAACCCAACCCGGATCCCTACCTACCCCCCTTCAATCCAGGCTATTGATCAAAATGATCAATGGCCACCAGCCACCTTACCATTTTTAACTCAAGCCAACCCCTTACCCTAAATCCTTTTCCACATTCCGTCGCCCTCGAATTCCCCTTTCTCTGAAACCTCACTTGAACCCTAGCCGCCGCCTTCTAATCCCACCCTAATCTAGCATAATACCCACATAATTCATGGCCTATCGCGGTCATTTAGGACGTGTATCAGTCTCATATGGCTTATATGTGTTTGGTTCTGTGGTTTCATGATCAGTTTCTTACTTTTTCTCACTTGCTACTACTGTGAGACATTTACCTGTTTCTTACTTTTTCTACCTGATACTCTATTTTTCTTCACTGTTGATTCTATGTGACTTGACCTACTTGACTACTGTGCCTCGAATGTTTTCTTTACTACTGAATCCTTTGCTTATTTCTGCTACTATTGTATGTTGTTTCTTTTGCCAATGTGCTTGGCCTCACATGTCTGATGCTTATGTTCACTCTATTTATATACGGATTGATCTTCCTCGATTGATCTTGATATTGAGATTGATTGCAAAAGTTTCCCTACAAGACCTAAATTCTACACATTTTTTTAAAGTTAATTTATTCCTTTCCTTGCTATGATATTTTACCTTGCTGAATCATTTCCTAAAAATAAGCTTATTTTCGTACTTAGAGTCGATTGTTTGCTTTATGCTTTTACTACCCCTTATATGGCAATAATCAATTTGTCCTCAAACTGATTTTCTTTCCTAATAAAAACTTGCTACTGCCCGTTAAACACTGATTCCTTAATTAAAAGGAATCACTTGTGTTAATTGATTCTAATTTATGATTTTTTCCATGTTTGTGTTAAGAATTTACCTATTGCCTTACTTACCACTTGATTTCAAAACTATAAATACCCACCCCTCTTTTTTTTAACAGACGAACGATCTGAGTTTAGAACACAAACTTCACTCAAAACTCTCTTTTTTCTCTGTTACTACTTGTGCTACTGCTTTGTCTAGCCAGCTGAAAGCCAAGGCTAGGCTGTGGAAATTTGCTTACTTTGTCTTTCTGCACTTTGCTTCTTACTGGTATGTCCTAGTTAATTTTCAAGCATCAATAACAACATGTTTCTGTAATTGTTTTAACTTCTTCATGTTTGTCCACTTCTGCTTATGTTTCTGCAATCAAGTTACATTACTAGCATGTGGTAATGTGTTCGTTTTGCTTTTTAAGTTAATGCTTTCCTATGTGTATGAATCCCAAACCCCATATCCCCTCTTCGTGTATGTATTCTCTGGCCGGTTTGTTAGCACGCCAGCATCATCTATTGTTGTGCATGTCCAAACCTGACCCATCCTAGGGTCACATGATTCATGCAATGTATTCCCAAAAAACCCGACTCCTCTGTGCAATTACTGATTTTGTGTAGTTTGAGTTTCACTACTACTGTTTTCAAATCACACTTATCACTTACTATTCAAGTTTTAAATAAATCTCTATGTTCAGCACTTTCACTATATTCCTAGAACCTAAGTTCTACTCCTCTTGTGTGAGCCTTGTTTTGGGACCCTTGAGCTCCCTCTGAAATTGGACACATAAGGGCTGGCCCTTCCGCACTGCACTCATCTCTATCTGGTTATGAAAACCTAGGTGTAAGCACTGCCCGAGGTCCCTTGAGACATTTCGGGATCTTTGACACACTCAGGTCTAAGAAAGGCTTTGAAACAAGTGGCATTTGATGTGTTTTGTTCCATAACTCAGAGAGGAAGTTAGAATCAGGCTTCCTATGGTTGTAACTTCTTATTTTTACATTTTTCTTGATGTAATTCATTATTCGGTCTATAATAGTTTGTAAAACAATATTGAGGTTGGCTAGTGGAAAGGCGTGGGGTAATTCTGCGTGTTTACTTTCACACTTAGATATCCTGCCTATAGGATCTGTTTAATAAAGTTATGCATGATCGCCTCCACACTTAGAAACCATGCTTATAAGGTTTAATGGCTATAATCAGACATCATATTTACAAGGTTAAAAGCAACTTCGAAATTAGATGTCATGCCTATAAGGTTAATATCAATATTTTATAGAAATCATGCCTTTCGCTGTGGTCAAATAAATCATGCCTACTCCACTTCATTAGATACCATGCCCAGATACCATGTCTGTAGGGATTAAAATCAACATCAATAGAGATTATGTCTACAAGATCTGAAACCAGTTCAGTTAAAAACAGTTTGACTCGTACTATTTTGAATTAGTTTAAACAACTTACTCTTTTCATTAATGCGGGTTAGAAAGCATGCCTATAAGGTCCAAATTGCTCGTTTAAAACTGTTATTGCTTTGCCATTTTGAATCGGTAATAGATATCATGCTCATAGGATATCATCAATACACACTTAGGCAAGCCTTAGGTAATAATCATAATATTGAATCAGCCTTTGTTTAATTAGCAACTACTACAACCAGCAGGCAGGCCTGATTTAGACTTCTTATTTGAGTTATGCAACAAATTGGTTTGCTTCAAAAACTGAAATTCCCATGTCTTAGTACTTTAAATTCTGACCCTAAATGTGTTTAAGTCATGCTATTTATGTGCTTTACTTGATGAGGTATATATGAGCCTCTTAGTTGCTTACATATTTCCCCTAATATGCAGTCCTATGTGTTTTAAATGTCGCCTTAGTATTTTTACCTTTAAGAACCCAATGGTCAGCCTAAAATCTTCCCTCTTGTAGGAGTAGTAGTCCTAGATTCCTCTGGGACTGATAGGAATGGCACGAGTAATAGCAAGCAATAGAGGTCACGACCAATCCGCGCTTTAATACCTTTACGGGGTAGGAAGGGTAGATATGGATATGATGACCGGTGTGCAAATACCACGTGTATCCCCTCTTTTGAGAAGTGATTACCAGGTATTTCATTGATGTGATACATAATAAAAATAAACCTAGGACCCCCTTTACATTCATCAGTATGCTTAGTTATAACACTTTTCAATATCTTGCTTTCATTAATCATTTTCAAACACTTTTGTATTTAAATTCAAAATCCCCTATTGTTTGAGACTTATTTGTTTACTTGTTAAATGCAGAAATTCACAAAACTATCTGACCGGGAACCGCACTAGTGGATCCTAAGGGATGCCTAACACCTTCCCCTTGGGATAATTTCTAGCCCTTACCCTATCTCTGGTTATCCAACGTAGTTGTAGTTGAACCCCATAGGTGCCCTAACGCACCTTAAAATCGTTAGGTGGTGACTCTTCAAAATTGGAAAACCCATTTCCCAATAGAAAAGAGTTGGCCCAACCAAATGTCACAAACCTGATTCCGCGAAGGAAAAAAGTGGCCGGGACACCATGGCTACTCTGCTGGGGATTATTTTAGGCTTTTACATTTCAGATCGTTTTGTGAATTTGTGCCTCTCCCTGTGTGCGATTATATGTTTATTTACTTTAAGCATTTAATTTCTTCTTTAGAAGCAAAACTAACATATCTTCCTTGTTTTCTTTCCTTTATTGCTTTAAATTATGAAACTGTTGTATTTATCGCTTCTTTAATGTGCACATACATGTCAACATGATTTCTTTTTAATTATTACATAATCATGCTCAATATCATACTCCACTCATGCCAGAATAAATACTATAGCAACACTTATAATGAGTGGTTGCGCTCTTCCTATATCATTAAACCCTAAATTTGGAAAGGCATATTTGTGGTAAACTAGACGATCATCGGTGCAGTTGACAGTTCCGAGCCTTCCCCCTTGAGTTGTCTGCTGAAGGGTACCAGTCTAAAACACCATTGAAACCATACTCTAGTCAAATTGTGCATGCATCATGGTCAAACCAAGCCGGATTAGTTATGTTGTACAAATAATGATCATTTAAGATAGCCTTGTCCAAAGTCCATTGGGTTTCCCTAAACCCAAAACGGACGTCGTAACATTCTTTACATTTATTTGGAGAATTATATTGCTTCATGCTAATTGTTGTTGTTAAATAGTCAAGTCTTGTTGGGGTAAAGACCTAACCTTATCTGTCTTGTATAAATATGAGGCACGAGGTCCCCAGTTTCGGTATGATTAGCACGCCCCCAATCTTTCTAGACTGGTGGAGGAGTCTTTCATCAAATGACCAAATCAATGAGGGGAAAAAGAGGGCCGCCAAAGCTAGCGAAAAGTTGGAATATCTGGAATATAGTCTGCTAGAATTGGAAGGAAAAATGAGGAAGAGAGTCACTGACTGGCAGAGCGCTGAGGGAAACAAAGGGGAACACCTGGCAATGGCATTTTTACTGGTGAACCTACGCGTACTGGAGGATCTGATCTACAAGAGCATTCAACCCGAGGAAGGTCCTTCTGGGACCAAGTTGATAGGAGTTTTGTTTTTTCGCTTCATAAATGTAATAAGGCTAATGTCCATTAGTGATTTTATTTCTTGCTTACTTAGTGTGGTTTTGGGATTCGTCTATTTTTTATCAATAAAATGAGGCATTTAGCATTCTTAGTTCTCCAAATCAATCTGTTGCTAGGCTTACCTCGGGCACAATGAGGCTCCCAAATTAGGACATGTTTTACATTCCTGCACTACATGTTTGAATATTGCAATACTTTTTATGATCCTCACTAACTTGGTTACCATTTAGTTTTATTTTTGTTATTCCCCTCCCCAAAGGTTAGTTCGTGCACTCTGACAACATCATCTTATTCCACGAGATGCAGGGGCTTTCCACCCACTTCTCATCTTAGTCCTGTTAAGAACAAGAACAAAGGCAAAATGGAAGATTTGAACATCAGGAAAGAGAACACAATAGTATAGGCCACTGATGGCCATGATATTCGGGTTCCCAATGAAAATATGTCACAACTTGATTAGAAATTGTTGAAGTTTCAAGAAGAGCTCGATCAAGTTCGGCATCTAGCCAACCTATCATTCACCCTCAGCACCCCGGATGCCAACTTCCCCAAATATCAAAATCCCAGACCTCCGCAAAAGTAACCGAAACATCCCACTGCTTAAAAAAAGAGCCAATCCAACACTTTCCACACTCCGAACAACGTCCCGATCCAATAATAATAGTCAATTGTGGTCACTGGGGGTGTGCAGACTCCGGAGGGGCTCCTTCAGCCCAAGCGCTGTACTACTACGGCGTGCAGTCCGATCCGTATAATATACTACTGCGGCGTGCAGTCCGATCCATATAATATACTACTGCGGCGTGAAGTCCGATTCATATATGTATATATACTGTTGCGGCGTGCACCCCGACCGAGATATATCAAATACCCTCACTATGGGGTCCTCAACCCGTCTTAATCAATATAGACTTGGCCTCTTGGGCACACTAAGGTAAGACAGGGTTCCCAACCCACAAGTTATTCTCATTATGATTTACCAATTTCTAAAGCCGGTTCATATTATATTTATCAGTTAACAACTTGACTGAGGGTATGATTTCGACAAGTAAAGTGAGGTCAACCAGTACAAATACCCCTAAGGGTTATACAGATCGGCACAAGGCCCCAAACATGGCAACTAGCCCAGAATACAATAATATTAATTAAGCCTTAGTCAAAATATAGTAGAATCATCAATCGGGATGGACCAAGTCCGAATGCCCAGCAATACCAGACCCCACGCTCATCATGCAACATGTGTCTCATCTCAACATAGCACCACATTGTGCAAATCCGGGATTTCAAACCCTCAGAGTATCATTTATAACCTTTACTCACCTCAGGCCGGCCAAAGTCCTAGCTCGCTATACCCTTGCCTCGCAAATCAACCTCCTCGAGCGCCAAATCTGATCAAAACCACAGCAAATATGTTACAATAGGCCAAGTGAACATAACCCAATCGAAAAGACTCGAAAAATATCGAAAATCACGAAATTTGAAAAACTCGAGCCCCGAGCTCACTTCTCAAAAAATTAGAAAATTAACATCACCGGATTCCTTATCTCGCCACGAGTCTATACATATCAAAATTACCAAAATCGAAGTTCATTTTACCCCTTAAATTCCACTTTAAAATACAAAATTTTCAAGCCCTAGCTTTATCCCCTTTTGATGAATTTTCACAAATTTCCATGTAGATTCTACCATTAATTCATGTATTTAGGCCAAGGAACTCACCTCCAATCACACCTAGTCGAAATCCCCTTCAACTTCTGTCCAATAGCTCTCAAGGTTGCTCAAAAATGGTGGAAATAAGACTTGGTTCGCGGATGAAATGTTATTAAAAACCATTCTGCCCAGGTGACCTTTTCCTTTATGCGAACGCGAGGGCTATCTCGCGTTCGCGAAGCTCAAATTTCCATCTGCCAAAAATGCCCTTCGCGGACGCGGTCCAAACCATGCGAACACGAAGCTTCCTCCAAAGCACCTACGCGAATGTGAATGAACGCATGCGAACGCGAAGGCAAAAACCCCTGAGCCTCAAATCCTTATACGCGTTTGCGGCTACTGCCTCGCGAACGCGATGCACACTCAGCTACCCATCCGCGAACGCGGACCCACATATTGCAAACGCGAAGAATAATTCACCTGCCTCCCAAGATCTTTCTTCGCAAACACGTGACCCTTACACGAACACGAAGGGTTAATTCTCTGCAACACATAGCTGGAAAAACCTGCAATCCTCAAAGGCCGAAATTGGTCCGATGACCATCCGAAATCCCCCTAAGGCCCCCGAGACCTCAACCAAAAGAACCAACACATCCTAAAACATCATTCAAACTTGTTCCAATCATCAAAACACATCTAACAACGCTAAAACCATCCAATCACATCGAATTCAAGCCTAAGTTTCTCAAAAACTTTTGAAATACGCATTTGATCAAAAACCCGACCAAAACACCTCCGAATGATCTGAAATTTTGCACACACATCCAAAATTACCTAACGAAGCTACAACAACTCTTGGAATTCCATTCCGACCCTCAGATCAAAATCTCACCTATCAACCGGAATTCGCCAAAATACTATCTTCGCCAATTCAAGCCTAATTCTACACCGGACCTCCAAAATCAAATTTTGATCACACTCCTACGTCACAAATCATCCCCCGAAGCTAACAGAATCATCGGAAATCACATCCGAACCCTCTAACTCAATAGTCAACATCCAGTTGACTTTACCAAAATAAGCATTCCTTAAAGAGACTAAGTGTCTCATTTCCACCTAAAACCAATCCAATTTAACTCGATCACCTCAAATATCGATAATGAAGCATAGAGAAACATAAGATGGGGGAAACAGGGCGGTAACTCACGTGAAGACAGGCCGAGTCGTCACATAAACGCCATTAAGGGCTCAAGTTAGCCTCCACATATAAACAACAAATACACACAAACAAATTAGGCATTTGAAAGTATCAATTTTTTAGACGAGTTAAAGTCATTAAGACCTATAGGCATTGTTTCTATGTGACCTCAAGTATGCATGCAGTTTCATATATAAGGTGCCATTTTAGATACAACTTCTGAGCTACTACATAATGTCCTACTGATTGCAAGTTATAAGCGATTAAACCTATAGATATGCTATCTAGGTGATTTACGCGGTAGTTAGACATTCAAAATTACCCAGTTTGATCCTATAGGCATGCTTTCTAATAGTGTCAATGAAATAGTATTGAAAGTTCAATATTAGCACTTAAAAGCGAGTGGTATTATCCTATAGGTAGTATTTCTACAATTAGCGATTGAAACTAGTTTTATCTCTTATAGGCATGTCTCTTAAGTGAGTAATTATAACGACAACACATTAACCAATTAAAACCCTATAGGCATGATTCTAAAATGCAGATTTGTAGAAGATAAGCTAACATGACCCTATGGTCATATTGTCTAATGGATATGCTGTAATGCAAATTGAAACATTGGTCACTTTATTTCCTATAGCATGATATCTAACAAACATGTAGAAGCAGAATATGTTAAACGAATTAAACACCTATAATAATGATATCTACCACACACATTAGCAGAATATGTTCGAGCAAATTAAACACATATAGGCAAGATTATTACCCGTTTCATGCAAATATTAAAATAAACCCATTTTTCCGATTTTTCTAAGACCCCAATTGTTATTACATTATTATAACAGACCCAATGAGTGAAACAAATTATAGAATTACAAGATAGCTATAGTGGGCCTAAGGCAGGCCCAAAGTATACGCGGTCGGACCAGGCCTTCAATCTCAAGTCCACATAGTTTCACAACAGCCCATAAAATAATCTTCGTTGCCAAAACCCAGTAGCCAGAGCTAATCAATAGACATTTACACAAACCAACTGGTTTATCCAATAAGTGAAAAAGGGTGCGAAGTTGAGTTTAGGAAAAATGGCAAAGAACCGTGTACCCTAGTGCGTCAGAGTTCCCAAGAGCTTCGAGAACCCAGGGCAGTGCTCACACTAGGGATATTGATAGAGGAG
Organism: Nicotiana glauca; assembly: GCA_026770625.1. Lineage (NCBI taxonomy): Eukaryota > Viridiplantae > Streptophyta > Magnoliopsida > Solanales > Solanaceae > Nicotiana > Nicotiana glauca. The sequence goes on from MU722226.1 coordinate 82,073, forward strand.
ACTTGGGGGGAGGGCTTTGGCTTTCAGCCAGCCCCAAAATTAAACTCATTACAGAAAATGTCTACTAAAGTAATAGGTTTGGAAAAGCACTTGCAAACTTATAAGTTAATCAAATAATGAACATGAACTAACATATTGGGCAGGGTAACAAAAGACAAGAGGCAAAGAATCTAGGATTGCAAAGTTAACAGGCAAGGGCATTAGGCCAATAAGACCAAGTAATGCAACCAATTTAGAACTTAAAGGATTAAACAGTATAATACACACGGGATCAGGTGTCATATAGGGCATTAGTCAAAGAAGATTTGTTTCAAAGGGATCACAAGTTGTTAGAGGTACAGATTGGTCATGGCAAGAACACATAGAATGGCAACAATATTCATAGGAGCACACAACATTTAGTGTAAAGGCTTTAAAATAGTTGGGGCAAGCTAATAACATCAATTAACTATTAGAAGTTCATAATTAAGTAGAGAAACATAGATTAGACCATGTAATCAAAACAACACTAAATTAAGCATGATTTATTCTATCTAAATTGACTAAGTTAAGTTTAAATACATTATTAATATAGCAATTATAGGCATAATTAAATAGGAAAAGAGTCAGAAGAAATATTAGATCATGCAATTCAGAGAACATGCTAATTACAACTTAATAAACATTGCGAAAGTTAGAAACTAACCAGTGATTGTTCAATAAACAAGAAAAGAATTTCAGTAAGGACCCAGAGTCTCGAATGTGTCAAGTTCCAAGGGTTTCAAGAACCCAGGGTAGTGCTCACATCCAAGAGAGGTCAAGAAAAATAGAAATCCGGTGGCCTTGGCTTTCTGCCGGCCAAGAGCCAAATAGAACAAAGTAGTAAGAGAATATAGAGTAGAAACCTCGGTTTTTAGTGGGAAATAGTGATTGAGAGATCAACGGCTTAGATAAAATTACATGTGGCGGGTCGCGACCGTGCATTGATCATGGATTGTTTGGCTTTGGGATGGGTTATTGGGCTAGGTATTAGGTATTTTGGGCCATTGTTTGGTCCAAAAATTGGTAGAATTTAGGCTAGTTTTTAAATATCCAATATTTAATCAATAAATAATTTATAAAAGTAATTAGTAAATAACAAAAATATTATTTGTACACTAAAATGATTGAAAATAATAACTACACATTATAAAAATATGACAAATTATTTTTTTTTTGCATAAATAATGCAATTATAAATGAATATGGGCTATTATTGCAAAATATGTGCAACTAGCCCTAAAATGGCAATATAATTACAAAAAATATAGTAAAATATTTAAAAATATTCATGCAGGTGTAAATAATAGTTTTAGATGATTATATCATCATAAATTAATTTGAAGGATAATTACTGAATATTTATATAATACATTTGCATAAATAAATTGATTTAAAGCATTTTAAAATTAAGAAAATTATGAAAAATGCTTGTATAGGCTTATAAGCTAAATGATGATGCATATGCACTTTTTTGAAAGTATCATAGTCCCCGCGGCATATCAACTATGGTTTGGAGCATGATCCTTAAGTGATGCTCAAGATCTAAACGTTACTGTCTTAGTTTGACAATCAAGAATTGCGTGACATGCTGTCAACTAATCTATGCCCAAAATCACATTAACATCAACCATATTGAGCAACAATAGTTCAACCCTAGTCTTACAACTACCAATGGTAACCACACACAACGATATACACGATCCACCGTAATATAATCCCCCACCGGTGCACATACATAAATATGCATAAGTAAGGAATCACGAGGCATATCTAAATAATGAGAAAAGTAGGATGACACATGTGAATAAGTGGAACCAGCTTCAACTAGCACTGAAAAATCCCTATTGTCACGCCCCGAAAGACCGACACACGGTGCCTCACCTAACCCAGCGTACCAACTTGCGACTAAGGGACTATGAACATATAATGCCATACTTAGGACATGGGGCCCCATTGCAAGACAATTTACGATGAAGGAAAATGTAAAACTAAACGAAAACTAGCACTGACAAAACATCAATATAAACTTGGGACGACAAGGCCGTTATAACTACTACTGCTCACAAACAAACAAAATATACATACAAGGCCTACAAGCCCAACATACTAAGGTAATTGACAAGATATGTCCACAAGAATTTATTGATGGATGTATTGTTGTCAGAACAGGGCCCCGACCTATCCATAACATATATACATACATACATACATAATATGTACACAAAATCCTAGACCTAACAACTCTGAAGGACGTGGAGCATACCAATCAGGCTGAAGTCGGGAAATGCCTACCGATGAGGTCTACCCATTTGTCTATCTGAACCTGTACGCATGAAATATAGCATCCTCGAAAAAGGGACGTCAGTACGAAATAATGTACCGAGTATATAAGGAAATAAAATAACTGAATGCTGCAGCTTAACTGATAATATAATAACTGAAAGTAACTGGGAATCAAAGATGATATGGAGTTATACATACCTGATGATACTGGCTCAACTCTCTCAATATTGTAAGTAAAATAAATGTCCGACCCTATAAGGCTCGGTACGTGTAACTGCTCGGCCATAGTAGGCTCGCTCAAGGCGCTCGGCCATACTAGCTCTGTATCTCGGCCATTATGGGCTCCCTCATAGGCTCAGCCATAGTAGGCTCGGTATATAACTTACCATCTAATTATAGGTTTCTAAATAGGGGCCTGCCCACCGATTATAGCTCAATGGTGGTGAAAATACTATAATACTGTATATATATAGACCCTCTACTCTCTTGACTAGAAGAAGACAATACTCAATTGAATATAAAGTCCCGATAAGGGAGAATACTATAACTTATGAGACTTGGATAATGTATATAAATTCGGGAGTACGAACTTTTCTTTATGCCTCGTTATCAAACACATATAGTTACGAGATCATACAAAAATGAAGGAAGGTCTTAGACTTAACATACCTTATCAAAATCTTTTCAATCACCAAATTGAACTCGCTTCTTCGCACCTTAATCTAAAAAACGATAATAATACTATCATTAATTTACGAAAGGTACAACTATCGCACAACGAATGACAAGCTTATTTTGTATTAAAACGGGAAGCATCTTCCCTATAATCCTTACTTCCTCCATATAAAGCTGACTAAACATAAATATAAAGCTGGGCCGATAAGGTCGTCATAACTATTACTGCTGACAAACTAACAAAATATACACACAAGGCCTATAAGCCCAACATACTGCACTAACTGACATGGTATGTCTTCAAGCCTCTACTAATAGAAGTACTGTGATCGGAATAGAGCTCCGATGTACCCATAACATATATACAAACATATAGAAGATTTACGCAAAACCCTAGACCTGACAACTCCAAGGACGTGGAGCTTACCGATCAGGCTGAACTCGGGCAACATCTACTAAGGAGGTCTACCCGTTTGCCTATCTGAACCTGCACGTATGAAATGCAACGTCTCATAAAAGGGACATCAGTACAAAATAATGTATCGAGTATGTAATGCAATAAAATAACTAAAAGCTGAAACTAAACCGATAATATAAAAATGAATGTAACTGGGAGTAAAGATGATCTAGAGGTACACTTATCTGCTAATACTGACTCAACTATGTCAATACAATAAGTAAAATAAATGTCCGACCCAATAAGGCTCAGTTCGTGTAACTGCTTGACCGTAGTAGTCTCGCTCATAGGCGATCGGCCATACTACGCTCTGTATCTCGGCCATTCTGGGCTCGCTCATAGGCGCTCTGCCACTGTAGGCTCGGTATATAACTTACCATCTAATCATAGGTTGCCCAATAAGATCATGACCACCGATTATGGCTCGATGATGGTAAAAATACAATAATAATGTATATATATAGACCCTCTTCTCTCGTGACTAGAAGAAAAGAATACTCAATTGAAAATAATGTTTCGATAAGGTAGAATACTATAACTTATGAGAGTTGGATAATGTATATAAATTCAAAAGTATGAACTTCTCTTTATGCCTCGTTATCAAACTCATATAGTTACGAGATCATGCAAAAATGAAGGATGGGCTTAGCCTTAACATACTTTATCATGATCTTTCCAATCACCAACTTGAACTCGCCTATTTTCACCTTAATCTACAACAAAGATAATAATACTTATCATTAATTTACAAAAGGTACAACTATTGCACAACGAACGACAAGCTTATTTTGTATTAAAACGGGCAGCATCTCCCCTATAATCCTTACTTCCTCCAAATTCAAGATAACACCAACAACACTGGAACACAATAATAACAACTTATATAAATTCTTTTCCAACCTTATATACACCAAAAAATACTAAAAAATAGGCCAACACACCCCAATCTCATCATACACAAAATGACCACCATAGTAGTGTCAAACAGCCCGAAAATATTACGACTGTCATACCTCCTTTTCTCACTACACCCCCGAGAGGGTATAATAATAAGGAAGTTTTTCCAATTAAAGGACAATCGAAAACGGGATTATATTATTAAAGATTAGAGTCTCCACTTGGTAGATTTATGGTGTCCCAAGTCACCGGTTCAAATCCCGAATCGAGGAAAAGTTTGACTCTGTATTACAGTCCGCGAACCAGAAATTCGGGTAAGGAATTCTGTTAACCCGTGAGAAGGTGTTAGGCATTCCCGAATTCCGTGGTTCTAGCGCGGTCGCTCAACTATTATATTCGGCTTAATTATCTTATTTTAAACAATTATGAACCTATGTGTAAATTTCAGTTTTAACTGCATTTATTCATTTTTAGAGAAAAATACAACGTTATTAAAACACGTCTTGAACCACGTCACATCAATGCACCCATGGTTTTTGACATATTTTAACATCGTTGAGATTTGGATTTGGGTCACATAAATGTGCACCCGAGTTTAAGAAAGTAGATTATTAAAATTCACGCCTAAAGCAACTACGCGCTTGCACTTTGCGAGGGGCATGGAATTTGCTAAATGGCACGCCTCGAGTTCTAAGGATTAATACAGAATTAATTAAACGAGGGCCATGTATTTAAAATCTGGTTGGGTGCGACGCGCCTCAATTTATTTTAAAGAGAATTCAAATTAAATTTCGGAGGGCCATAAACTATTTATTTGTCTATTATGGCATACCTCAACCAATCTACCTTATAAAAAAACCAATTAATTAACTAAAGAAAGCTCATGGAGTTTTATTTATTTAAATAAAATTTCGATCCTACTAGCTAACTAGCAATCGTCAAACTGAAAGGCCATAATTGTTCGTTTTAGCTAATGTGGCGACCTCAACCCATTTTCTAAAGAATCTGACCAATTAAATAAAATCCTAATGGAATTAAAGATGCCTCTTATACCAAAGTTCGAACTTAAATCACAGAATAAAAACAAATGCCCATTCCCTTTTAAATGCCCGAGCCCAACAACTTAGTGAGTCGCAAATGTTAATTAACCATCAATTTTAAATGGCTTAAGCTAAGCTCAAAAGCAAACCAATTTTAAAGTATGGTGCAACTATAATGCGGGGACTCAAGATCGAATCCCTGCAATGTCACAACATAGCATTCATGCGAGCTGGAGGCCACAGATCTGCCTATCGAACCCAAGCAGGAGCAGGCAGGGGATTTGGGTTTCAGATGTAACAACAAGGGAGAATTTAAACACCAACAGATTTGTAAGGTTGGGTAACCACAGAATTAAACTAACAACCACTAGTTGTTGAAGTACGAATTAGCATTAAACTAGAAATTACTTCAAACCCTTTTCAAATTTAAACACCTTCATATACTAACCAAGGAAACACTGTAAACTGATACCCCTAAACCACTAACTAAATAATCATGCTTCACTTTTAAACTATTCACATTTAGGATGATTGACTGAGCACCCCAACCAAAATACATTCACATGTCTTTCAACAACATATCAAACAACATTGATTTATCCTTAGCCTATTTAAAAGCATTTCAAACACGCAACTATTATCAAGCATGGAAAGTTATATCATCTAAAGGTAAAGCTGATTCACAACATATTTAACTTGATAGCACTTCAGCAGCCCCAAATTAAGTACAACTACGAGAATCACATTATTCAAAACTAAAAAATAGCTAGGCTACACAAGGATTCATACGATCTAAGGCACAAAAAATAAATGGAACTCAGATAAGTCTTCTGCGATGCCTTAACTTCTCATTTCCATCTTCAAACTAAAACTTTCATCAAATAAAGTTCAGAAAAAGTGTACCTGGGAAAGTAAAAATGAAAGGAAAGAGAGATGATCAGTAGATCAGAATAGCAATCAGCATGTACATCAGTAGAAATCAGCAGAATCAGCTTAACCAGAGGACTATGGATGCAGTAAATACAGCCTTACTTGGGCAAATACTAAAATAAACTTCAAAACCCGAGATTCAACCACCAATTTCAATCCATTTAAGCTATGTTTATCAGAAAATCTTTTTAGAAATGAAAAGACCTGAGAAATCAGTAGAGTATCTCAATGAAACAGTACTTTTGGCTTAATCTTCAGCCATTTTTTATTTTTAGGGTTTCTTAGCTCTCCACAATCTCCGATTATTAGTGTCTATGTGTGTGTCTATGTTAACCTTAGAATCTCTCTCCTGTCTATGTTTGTCTCTCAATGTGTGTGTTTTTTTCTCTTCCAGTGTGTTCAAAATGTGTTCCCCCTATGTTCTGTCCCTTAAAACCTCAAGTATATCAATGTGTATCTATCTCTTTCTTCTCTCTTAAGCTCTTAAACCCTCTTTCTATATCTACATCCCTCTGTGTCTCAATGTGTGTGTGTTTTTAATGTGTGTCCTTAAGCTCTCCTGATCAGTCCTTTAAAGGGTACTAATTAGTGCCATTTCCACTACACATTATCCCTTCCATTTTTAATTGTCCATTAGCTTAGTGCTCATTAAATTAACTCAGCTATTGTTCCCCACTAATTACTAGCAGACCCCTAAATTAAACCCCTAAAATCCCTATTGATTACCCCTTACAGCCCAGACAGTCATATGGGTCGAATTGACCCAATTCAAAGCCCATAAATCTATAATCCCCATTGATTCTTTTTCAATCTAGAATTAAAACAGAGTTAACGAACTTTCTACATTAACAAGACTCTACTTAAGCTAATTATCAGAAGATGCTAAAACTTAAACATAAAAGGACAACAATTTAGAATTAATTAATATTTTGAGAAGCAAGACTAACAAACAATCCCGAAATTGATCAAAAATGAAAAAAACAAAACTGAGTTCGAAATTCTTCAAACACTCAGAATAACAACAAATCATTGGAATAAACCTAAAAAAAGAAAAACGAGGAGAAGAAAGACGAATGAACTGGTCAAAAGAAAAATAGAACTCACCTGTCTAGGTTCGAATTTGGGACTGATAATCCGGTTTGGTCCCCAAATAATGTCAATCGTCTGTTCTTTGTCAAGAACAGACGAGTAGAATTATTTTGTGACCGAACCACCCTGAATACTTGAAAAAATTTGAAGGAGTAGCTGTCGATGCCCCCTTTTTTCCCCTTCTAAAAGAAAAAAATCGGGTTTACGACATTATAGACAAAATAACTCTTATTCCCTTTTGAGGAATCGGGTTATGAAATTTGAAGAGTCGCCACCTAATGATTATAGTGCATTAGGACACTTTAAAGAAAAAGAAGAAGATTTTTGAAAGAAAACCAGAGTTTGGGTAAGGGCTTGAGATTATCTCGAGGGGA